>BSBK01001152.1:1820000-1855000 GCA_027943335.1 Chamaecyparis obtusa | reverse complement strand
CACTTGAGCCCCGAAGCCATGAAATGTTCAAAAACAAATTCAACTTTGCAAATTGCCCGTACTCAGGGACTTTCGATTGAAAGTACCTAGTTTCGATAGAAAGTACTTTCTATCCAAAGTATGAGATTAAATCCATGCTTTCATGATTTTCAAGATGAATTCCTTCCTCCAAAAAATTGTAACCCACTATTGTGGGTTCACCCAATATATATATATATATATATATATATATATATATATATATATATATATATATATATATATATATATATATATATATATATATATATATATATATTGTATCTCTATCTCTTTATCTCTACCACTCATACACATAAAGATCATATTTTCCCCTCCCTATCTGCATCTCTCCATATTTATAGATATATCTCCCTCTATCCCATCATTCTCTCTTTCTATATTCCTTATCATCTATCCAAAGAGAGAGAGTGCTCTAAATAAATTGAGAGAGGGGAAAAGAGGTATATAGAGAAACATTTTCTCCTAGGTTAGCTTGGAAAAAGGTGTGCAAATGATCAAAGACATCAAGGTAACCTTCTATTATGATTAATGAAAATTTGTTAGTCCCATTAGTATTTAAAATATAAATATTTCATTATTCACTTCTTTTAACTATTTAAACTCTTTTGGGAGAAAAAATAAACTAAAAATAAATGATTTTGTATGCAAAAGTCTTGAGTGCTTGATGTTTTAAAATAATGGATTAATGTTAAATTATTATAATTATTTTTTGGTCTATAATCTAATAAAACTACCTTATCCATATTATATTTCTCTGAAACACCTTTCCAATTCCTCTCAATGGGAAGAGATGAAAAGTCTACATGGGTAAGTTTAGGAGGAAGTAGGCAAAGGAGTAATGCTCAAAATCGATAGTTGTTGACAAGTTTTTTCTATTAGTTCAATGGATTTGTCTATGTTTCCATGGTTTTTATTCACATATTTACCTCCGTGCCTCCAACTATAGTTCACATCTAGAAGGTGTGCATTTTTAAACTGATTGATATTATATTTATTCTTTGATGAGTGTAGGATTTTTCTATTAGTACCTCAAGGGATCTATAAAAGAAAAGGAATCTCACATTCTATCGATAGTTTATGTGCTTAATTATATTTACATATCCTTGGATGCATGTCTACCAACAAATATCCCAATTATAAGTAATTCGCTAGACCCATGTTTTGTTTTTCAAACTCTTTGTCATTGATTATGCCCCCTTTTGAATTCTTACCTATACCAACTAACCCCAAATGGTAGTTGAGATATTAAACTTCCTTTTGATTGTGAATTGTCCATACCTATTACAAAGCCTCTCATGTTGTCACAGGCAGCGAGGATGTTAGCAGAGGTTGTTAAATTTATTTTTACATACTTGATCATTTTGAATCTTTTAAAACTAATATAGCCCCAAAAGAAGATGATACTAAGGAAGTGAATGAAACACTTAAATGATCCATGATTGCTAAGTTTCAATATGTTGTACACAGTAAACCTGACATTGCACATTCAGTTGGTATTGTTGCAAGGTTTTCAACAAACCCCAATGAAACACATTTGTCTTCAATTAAGAAGATATTCAGATATTTGAAAGGGACTGAAGATTTCGGTCTGTTTTACACAAGAGGAGGAAATTTTGATCTTAAGGTATATACTGATGCTAATTGGACAGGAAACATTGATGACAAGAAAAGCACTAGTGGTGGAGCTTTCTTTTGAGGAGAAAGGCTAGTGACATAGTTAAGCAAGAAACAAAGTTGTATTTCACAATTTATAATTAAATCTGAGTATGTAGCAACAACTATGAATTGTTTTAATATTGTATGGATTAAACAAGTACTAGAAGGTATGCATGAAGATATTAATGATACTATTACAATCTATTGCGATAATACTAGTGCTATTAACATATCTAAGAGCCCTGTGATGCATTCCAAGACAAAGCATATATATATTAAGTATCACTAATTGAGAGAGAAAGTACACTATAAACATGTGACATTGGAGTATGTGAATTCTAAAAAGCGGATAGCTGATATATTTACTAAACCATTACCAAAGGATGCTTTTGAGTATCTCCGAGGTAACTTAGGGGTTCTTCCCCTATCCAATGTACATTAAGGAAAGATGGATGTTGCATCAATTCAAGGACTCAATAGAATATCTATTGTATGATTTAATGCTATTATTTCACTCTTTAGGTGAATCCTGAAGTGTTTCCATAATGGTCAACACTCCCCTTAGGAATTGTGATATGGCTTAACCGCCTCCTGTGTCTTCTATAAGTCTAGTGGTTGTATCAGGCATTAACAAGTCGATCTTTTGGTGCAACAACAACCACTACTTGTAACAAGTTGTATCAGAGCTTGGTCACAGGTTCAAATCTCCTAGGGTAATGCTGAGGGGGAGATTGTTGCTATAATGGTCAACACTCCCCTCGGGAATTGTGACATGGCTTAACCGCCTCCTATGTCTTATATAAGTCTAGTGGTTGTATCAGGCATTAACAGATCAATCTTTTGGTGCAAAGACAACCACTACTTGTAACATGAAGCTATGAAAAAGGAATTTTGTGACTATAATGGAAAATCTATACACTTGAGGTATAATCTAAAAATTTTATGTCTCTTTGGAATTACATTGTCAAAGAGGGAGAAGATTACCAAAGAACATATGAATACAGCAAGTGATAATAAGTCAATTTTTATAGGGAGATGAATTAGTATATGTCAAAGAGGGAGACAAATCAGAAGAACAAAAGGAGGACAATATATAACAAAGGGAGATGAATATAGGAAATGAATGTAGATGAATAAGAGAATGGAAAGTGTCGCTAACAGAAAGAGAAAGACTATAGATGGAAGATTAGAAAAGGAGAAGTTACTACTCAGAGGGAGTACATTATATGAATGATAGTGAAGTGTACAATCATTAATTGAACATTGAATTTGTTAGTGTTGCCATCAACGCTAAAGAGGGAGACTGTTACCATAACTGATAATGATGTTGATGACTAATTATTTGATGGAGTTGATGATGAAGACCGACCAAGATAAGAGGAATAAATGATGATAGTAGAAATGTTAGATCATTTATTATCTTGTCATTGATGTCAAGAAATTAATTTATGATTTATATTATGTTGCCATATCATTCGGTAATGATATAAGATGAATGAATTAAGGAGAAAAATAAATGACAATTTGAGAAGTTGTAGAACTTAGTTGGGAAACTAATACAGATTGGACAATGATTAGATTATGTTGATATAATTTTTTTCTACCTAACATATGATTATGTTAAGTAGGTAAAGTATGGTAATGAAGATTTGAAAACTCAGTAAGATAAGTTGTTTTGGCTATCGAGAAGGTATAGTCACTCGATAATGTAAAAGTAAAAAGATAGGTCACTCAATAAAGGAAAAGTAACTCAAGACATTGATAACGAGGAAAGGTTTAGGCACCAAGCAATGTAACTAAAAATCTAAGTGAAGAATGCCAAGAAAGGAAAAGGTATTAAATAAGGATGGAATCAACATTTAATGATTAGCTATGTTGAGCTAGATGATCATGATGATGAGGAAGGTTAGTTAAAAAAATATCTATGATTATGAAAATTTAAGATGAAAATCTACAACAAGATCTAAGTGGTAAAAAGAGATGGAATAAGTTTCAAGAAAAGTTCAAATTCCTAGGTGAAAAGGAAACATGTTAGTGAGATCCGAATTCAAGGTATAATGAATTGAATGGTTAAGATTGATTAAAGGAAAACGTATAGATGAAATTAAGAGGCAAAAATTGCCTAAATAAAGAATGATATTGTATGGACAAATGAACGGAAAACTAAATAGTTGAAGGGTTACCAACTATTGTAGAGAAGAAGGAACAAAGAGATTTCGAGCAAGAAAATAGTGATTTGATGAAGCGTTGATGTCAGTGGATAATGAGTAATTGAAGTGAAGATTGAAGAGTGAACAAGGATATATGATATGAAAAGATAGTTGCAAATCTACAAGTCAATTTTATTACTATTTCTTATTAGAATTTGTAACTGATAAATCTCTTAACAAAGTGGACTTAATAGTCTTATTGTGAAATCCTTGAGAAAGGTGACATTCTAAAGAGTGTTTTAAGCCCTATAACAAGGCCACTCCTGATAGAGTGAAGATCCTAACAGATCTGAGGTAATCCCTTAACCGGGTCACACCTAACAATGCATTTTATAATCTTTAACCAGATTGGCTCTTAACCAAGCGTACTTTAGAAGAGTACTTTTCTTAGTGGGTGACCATTGTCAAAGTGGTTTTTCCAAAATCTAGGTTTCCATGTTAAATATTGGTCTTACATGTTGTTAATGATTTATGTGAATGGTTTACCAATTACTATAGTTTATTTACTATTGTTGGTAAATAGTGAACTATGTTCTTATCGAGCTACTACTGAGTTAATCAATGAAATTTTTTTAAGGTATTTGTGATCAAGGATTAATGATTCATCCCCCCTCTCCATAATAAAACATTTGGCTGTCTTGTCAAAATAGAAAGCACATTTTTTTCCTATTGCCACTTTTTGGCCCCTCGTGATCTTGTCTATACTGAAATAAATATTAATGAAATGAACACTAGAATAGAAATAAAGATATTTGGTTTTATATGAAATTATTACAACAATGAAAGGTGAAGGAAAGTGGGGGAAAGGAAGAGAAAGAAGTTGGTGGGGACTTGATGTAGAGTGAACAATGATACCAGATAGTAAAATATTTAATTAGGGGTTGAAATTCCACAAAATTCATATAGGTTAAAAAAGACCAAATTAAAAGTTTACAAAAAATGGAAAGTGAGAAAGATATGAACAATATTTAGTTGGAGCATCAAATTTTACATCTAGTTGAAAACGATAATCCTATAGATTGTAAAAATGCTATAAATTGAACCAAACCCTCCAAACTCAAGATTTATGAGACACTAGAAATATTTAACACATGGGTAGGCACATAGAGAATGATAAAATATAATACTTGGAAAAAATTAGCAAGTGTAGAGCCATACAAATATTGTTAGATCAATTATACATGATGATTCAAATAAAACCTAAGTGTATAAAGGTGTTGGGTTATAAGGAAAATGTGACATGGTAGGATAAAGTTTGAATAGAATTTGAAAAAATATAGCCCCAAAAGAAAGCATTTTTTGATGAAAATATTAGATTAATCTATTTCAAGTGTCCAATGGATATAAAAAAATTAAAAATTAAATAATAGAACCAAGATTGAAATAATTGATGGATTAATTAGATTTTTGAGTTATTTTCTCAGTTAAATTTTTATTCTAGTCAATGAGAATCTAGAAGGGTTCTTTGAATCCACTAGGGGAATTAGACAAGGGGCCCCTTTGCACCCTTCCTTTTTATTATGATGGTATAATCCTTGAGAAAATCCATTTTGCATTCTATAGGGAGTAAAAAGTTGCAGGGGATGAAACTTACTAGCTACTTGCCCCCCATTATGCATCAATAATTTTTTTATGACACAATTATATTTGGAGTAGAAAAGAGTAAGGAAGCTAATCATTTCAAAGCTCTTGTGGATAATATGCAATAGTGGCATGACAAGAAGTAAGTCATCTATAAGCCCGTGATATTTTTATTTAACATTGATATGCAGATTGAAAGGGAGATTCTTGGCATTTTTATGTTCAATTAAGGCCAAATTGCCTACACATACTTGGATAGATCCCACTATCCATAGGTCTTATAATATGTTCTTTGTGGGAAGATATAAAGAGAAGGATTGGAGAAAGGGTTTCCACTTGGAAAATTCATTAGATTTCATGGGGTTGAAGACTCGCAATGATTCAATCGATCATAGAAACCATGCCAATATACTTCCTTTCTTGTATGACATTACCTTCAAGGGTCTCAAAAAAATTCAATCAAATTATGAGAATTTTTTTTTGACAAGGATGTTTAGAAAAAAGACAAGATATCTTTAGTTTTATGGGAATGACTTATTCCTTTACACCAAGACTTGTTTTAACCAAAATTCCTGGTTAAGATTAATAAAAACCATGTCAGAAAGAGCACAATCCTTAGGAAGAAGAGTTGCAAATTCACATTTTACTGATTCATTATTCCACCCTTTACATATGTAAGAGACTATGGAATCATCTTTTAAATCCTCGTCAAATAATTTCATAAAGAAAAAATAACTTGTAATTTAAGATATAATTATCATTTAGATCAGGTCTAAAATTATCATAATACCAAAATTCATCTCTGAATGAATCCATGTGCTCAACCAAAACCATTTACTTATTCCCATGAGAAAGAGTTGTTTAATAATAACATTACATAATAGAGAATGGACTTGGATCAATTATATATGTATCATAGACATACCAAACATTACAACCAGAGCAACTTATAGGAAGATTGTTATCTTCCACCTTATTCTTCTCTTGGCCTTTATTGGACCCAACACTTATAATTTGTGATCCCTTCTTGAAATTTCTTACTTTTATAGTAAGTTCTACGAGATCCACTTGTCCACTCACAATTACAATGTTTTTAGATCCATCAAATTTCACAGACTCTACACCTACAATATTTATAATGCATAAATTATTTTTATTAAAATTTAGAATTATATGTCGAAAGATATTTGTTTCAATGATAAAATTTATTACTCTAAATATCTAAATGATGCAGAGTTCAAATCGTCTAAGATAAAAAAGATGGCATTATATTATGGGGAAAAAAAAGCTACTCTTAATATGAATTGATAGTATGAAATGGGTCCATTAAACAAAGCATTCTAATTAAACATTTTCATATTATCTTTTATACTACATGGGCTTATAGATCATGATATGTGGAACATTTACTGAAACATATAACGAAATGATGCAACCCAATTTTAACCACGAACAAGTATCATAAAGAAGATAGAAAAACACACTAGAATTCACAACTCTTCATTATTCATCCAACTTCTTTGCCCTTACAATGAGAAGAAAACACTAATTTAACCAAATTCAAAAATTATCTTTCTTGACATATTTTCATAAAATCTATTTTTTTCATCATGAAACATTTTCATTTCAACGTTTATATATCAGTTGGGCTTCCATATGGAGAACATTTATTTTTCATTTCAGCATTTATACTAGTCGAGCTTCTATATCATGATATGGGGAACATTCAATGAAACTTATAATCACTTTCATTTCAACGTTTATACCAATTGAGCTTCTATATCATGATATGAGGAACATTTAATCAAACATTTTCATTTCAACATTTATACCAATTAGGCTTCTATATCATGATCTAGGAAACATTTATTAAAACATTATTATCAATCATTTTTGTTTCAGAGTTTATACAAATTCAAATTATAGATCACAATATGGAGAACATTTAATGAAACGTTCTAATCAAACATTTTCATTTCATCTTTTATACTAGTTGAGCTTTCATGTCATGATATGGAGACTAAACATTTTCATTTCAGTTTACGCTAGTTGGGCTTCTATATCAAAATATAGGGAACAATCAATGAAACATTCTTTAAAGTTTTATAGAAGTTGGGTTTCTATATCATGATACAAAGTAATCTTCTTTAAAAGACAAGAATTCTATACTTGGAAATTTTGCAGGAATCTTCATTACTTTCTGTTTGCATTTGGAACAAGAAATATCCATAGAAATCATTGTACTCTTCTGCAACAACAACATTTGAATCAGATATCACCTGAATTTTCTCGAAATAGAAATAGAATGGAATGATATTCTATCGAATGATAGAAAATGCAAACCTTCATTGCAGCAGCTTCAGTATATCTAGGGATAGATTGAGTATATTTAGTCTTAGAATTAATTCTATGGCAGAAAGATTTCTTATATGAAAAAGTTGTAGATAGAAGCCCAAATACAAAAGGGGAAGATTCATTTGAGGTTTCTAGTCGACTTAGTTTTAGATTCATTTGAGGTTTCTAGTCGACTTTGGTTTAAGTCGGTTCTAAATTGATTAAACATGGGTAGTTCTAATTTGTCTTCTTTTAAATAGATAATTACTTATCATCATTAGGTTTAATTCAACATTATCCTTTATTATGTGACGCAGTAAGTCTAGAACATGTGATCTATTATTAAGATAAATAAATAAGAGAACCAAAATGATTGATCACAAAAAAAATTTAAAAATTTGTCATATCCTTTTTCATTTAGAAAAATTAATTTTACAAATAGTTAATATGATATTTCATTTATATTATAAATGTTTCAAAAATGTTTGATCATAAGTTTTAAGAAATTAATTAATTAGAAAATTTTATTATATAATAAATTTAGAAAATACTAATATTAAAATTCTTTAAGATAAATTTGATCACATAGATATCTCTTAATATTTCATTCTTAATCTAAAAAATTGAATATTTATATAAATTCAATAATTTTATAAGTACAAACAAAAACAAAAAATAATTTATACTATCAACAAAACATTTTTTTAAACTTCAAATTTATCCACTTCCAAATAAAAAAAATTTCGCATAATTTTTTTTTTCACTATTTTGAACTTCAAATATAACGTTGGAAACAAGTTACCGTACATTGTCCTTGGTAAAAATCTTTTGGGGAAAAAGACCACCTTGAATGTGATGTTGGAGAAATTTAATTCATCTCATGATAGAGTTTTTTTTGGATTTATTACTTGACTTTGTTGTACAATACAATCTCTCTATTTCAATCTTTATGAGTGTCTCTCTGCTCACGAAACATTTCCGAAACTTCTAGCGTGGAAATTTTAGGTAGACATTATAAATTAATTAGGTGTATTTATAACATTTTCAGTGGGAATATGATAGCCTTGAAAAGAAGCTTTAGAAGCTGATTGTTATGGTCAAACAAAAATAGTATTATAAAATCAGATAGCTCCAAGTTTAACATTGAATCACAAATATAAAATTGGTGCAGATTGTATATTTCAATCAACTTTATTTGAATATTATAATCTATTAACCGTTCACGTATGGATTATACATTTTGATGTAATTTTGAATCCATGAAAAGCTTATTTCTGGAATAAGATTATAATCCATTAACCATTCACGCATGGAATATACATTTTGATGTAATTTTGAATCCATGAAAAGCTTATTTCTGGAATAAGATTATAATCCATTAACCATTCACGCATGGAATATACATTTTGATGTAATTTTGAATCCATGAAAAGCTTATTCTTGGAATAAAATGAATTCCACATTTTTTTGGAATTAACTAATGCAAACATTTAGTGAAAAATAGGAATTAGTTTTCTAATTCAAAAAACGGCCACAAACAGCGAATTAGTTTATTCTTACATTCAATAATGCCTACTTCAGATTAATTCCAAGCGGGGCCTAATAATTTTTTTTTTTTTTTTTACTAGAGAATTGTTTATTATTTTATTATTCAAATGAAATGATATAGGTCTCTCTTTAAAAAAATCCAAATTCAAATGATAAGTTTTTAGGTAAACACCAATACTTAAAACTAATTTTCAAACATTTGAAATAATTATGATTAAATAATACTTGATTAGATACCCTTTTGTAGATCATTTGTGTTGACCATTCATCTCATTTACTCATATTGGAGGGGTGCAATTTATTATAGTGGTGTATTAATGAGTATAGAATTTGTGATTATATCTATCATTTGACTCCTTAAAATGTTGTCTCAAGATTTTAAATAGGTCTTCTTATTGATTAACTTCTTTCTATTCTAATATTCTTTCAAAGTGTTTGTTGTTTTTAAACACTTTTTAATCGTAACTGCCAGCCCCTAAAAGGTTAATTGATTATCTGTACACAATGAATTTAATAATTATCTAGAACAATCCAACCAAAAGAGAGTTGTGGTATATTCAAATGCATGGAATATTGTCAAGATACATATGAAAATGTATCTTTGTACTCAAATTTAGAAGCAACCTTACACAATTTTTATTGCATTTTTTTGGTTAAATTTTTGCTTCAACCATAGGTTAATTTTCTTGTTATGGTTCATTATTATGGCTCATTAATTTAATATTGTTTATGGTATAATTAGTTTCATGTTTTTCACAAACTTCCTTTTAAAATGTAATATCTAATAATTAATTATACAACATGTTAAATTCTATTGCATTACTAGTGACATTTAAATGAAAAATGAAAAAGAAAAGCAATATTTTTCAAATAAAATATAACTCAACAAAGACTTGATTGTAGAGATGGGAATTTTGGGAAATAAATGGAATCATGTGTAGGATTTAAATTTCTTAAAATCTGAAACTACAATGTTTGATACCAAAATATTCTTAGATTTGTCAATCATTGGCAATAAAAATATAGAGAAATAAAACCCAAATCACAAACTAGAGACACACAATATTTTTCTTTCTATTAAATCTAAAACAAACTACTATAAATTAAAATATAAACTAAAAAAAGGAGCTAACTACTAACTATTGGTTACAAATTTGTTTGCATCATTTTACAATTGCACCCAACAAAGTTTAGAGATTCTTAGAGCCTCTCTTGCATGTTGCTCACTTGAAGCTTGTAATATCTCGAGCAGTCATGCTCAACCAATAAATGTGTAGTTTTTATTACACAAATTTCTTTACCTAGAACTGTTATTCAAAAACATTCCAAAAAAATTGAACCAAACTTTTGTACATGTTTGGCTCACAGTGATAAAATAATACAAAATTTATATTTTAATTAAAATTTTCATCATATAGTTTATTTTGGTACATCTCTTTAGACTATTAGGGCAGGTCCCCATGTGATTACTAAGCTTATTTTGGCTAACATATGCTACTCAATTTTTTTAGCACCAATTTGTGGAGTTGGTGGCCCCATGATTATGAAATTTCACTTCTTGTTTTATCTTTAATTATATTTTAAATAAAATTAGTAACAATAATTTTTGGATAGAAAGTCACATAAAAAAGAAGGCAATTAAAAAGGAGGGAAACAATTTTTTTAAGCCACATATCATTTTTTCAATAAGTAGTAGCTACTTATTTCTAGCCCCCCATATTTTTTTAATGCTTAATTTTAATTCCTAAATTATGGCCACTCCACTAAAATAGGAAAAGATTCCAATTAATCCTTTTCCCATGATTGAAAATCTACATGGGGACATCTAAGTGCTTAAATTTAAGTGGACAATGCATTTAAGCTGTCGCATGGGGAGTAACGTTACTCGAGCAGTGGCATTAGGGAGGCGAGATGTGGTAATTTCTACCAATAGACACATTTCACTTGCATTCCTTAAGACATCCTCCTTTCTATTTATTTCAAAAATAAATAATGTTGATTAATTTTAAATGTCATATTTAAAAGACATATTTTGTTTTTCTATATTTTCTGAAATAGTAAGAGTAGGCATGTTTAAATAAAATTATTACTAATAAGTTGTGTAGACAAAATTTAGAGAAAAAATAGTTGAGCAATAAAAAAGAGAAAAATCAATTTGTGAAGCCTTGTGTGGTTTTTCTTATATCAATAGCTACTCAACTTTTCAAGGAATAATTTGTAGAGTTGGTGGTCTCATAGATATTATATTTGTTGCTTATTTTTAAGTCCTTTTAAATATTTTTAAAATTTAAAATTTTAGTCATATTTTTAATAAACAGTTGCTACTTATTTCTAGCCCCCACTTTTTTCCAAAGCTTATTTTCAATTTTTAAGCAGTGACAGCATCATATAGACTAGATTTACACAACAGAATGACATTTCATGCTCATACATAACTAAATATGATTATGATTGTGTCCTTTATATTATTTTCACTTCTAAGGATGACTATTATTTATTTCATATTCAACTAGTTGTTGATAATTGTCACAAACTATTATTTTCTTACAAGGGAAAATGAAGTTAATGTAAATGCATTTAATGGGTGAGTCCTCATTAAATTCATGAGTGATGCAAGAGTAAATTTATTTTCCCCTTCATCTATCTTTTGATGTTTCTTTAAAATAACCCTATAAGGAAAATGTGTGTATGATAAGACATCTATAATAAGTCATTTGATAATCTAAATGCATTGTATGCATATGAAATTGGTGATAAATGTGAAACCTTCATTTAGTGAAAGGATATTTACAAATTGTTATTCAATTAATGTAGAAGGCATGATGGAAAGAACAAAATGTTGTTAAATAATAATAAATTGGTAAAGACTAATATTAAAACAAACTTTGTAATGAAAACTAGAAACTTGAAAATGTTATCTAATAATAGTTGATTAAAAATTGTTGCATACTAAACAAAGTGATTTCAACATGGGATTCAAAGTTTGAGATCAACCTTTATAAAGAAACAATATTTCCTTTTTGTGAGTCTTGGTCACTTAATTTATGAAGTGTTACGTAAAATATTTCACATGATAAATGACCTCATACCATTGAAATGAACTAGAGCCATAAAGAAGGTAAAGAACAAAATTCTATACATTGGTGATGAATATTCATGATATCATTAATTTTTATTAGTTGAATACTTTTTAGTGGAGATGTGAACTAAGAAGAGGGTTTTGAAATAACCTTGAAATCTTTTACATAAAGAAATATAGTAGCATTAAGCTAGAACAAACAAATAAATGGGTCTTGAAACCAAAAGGTCCCAAAGGGAAAAAAAATTAACTACAAAATAGGGGCACAAAGAGGGACAACCATAACAAGAATCAATGAGTTTTTAATTTAAACATTACCAAAGATATTTGAAGTGGAATTGATCCATTTGGCTCAACCTACTTTTTTTTTAAAAAAATGAAATAAAAAAAAAACCAATAGTCAAATCATCTAGTTTTCTCTTATCCTTAAAGGTGGAACCCCTCAAATTCTTGATAAGAAAAAAGGTATAATGTCCAACTTATTTACTTTATTATTCAAAGAAATAGCACTATTTAACAAATTTTTGAAACTATTTCCGGTGGAACCCCTCAAATCCTTGATAAGAAAAAATGTATAATGTCCAACTTATTTGCTTTATTATTCAAAGAAATAGCACTATTTAACAAATTTTTGAAACTATTTCACATTATTGGGAGAATGAATGGTGGTTTTTGTCTAAATATGATGCTACTCTTTGTTACATCTTCATTTATAGAAATCAAGGAAAATCAACAAGGAATATTTTGAGTGGTTTTGAGATACTCCCAAACATTTAATTTAGAACATAATTAAATATAGTGTATGAGAACAACTTAAATCAATATCAATACCCACTCAATATCAATTTAAATATTTTATTGATTTCAAGATAATTAAAATAGATAAAAATGATTGAGAGAGTTTTCTATACCTCAGATGATCTCTTTATTCTAGTATTGCAATGAAAGATCCAAGATCCTAACAAAAATGTAGACTATATTAAAAAAATTCTTCGCAACATAAAAGCCAATAGAACCTATTATTGATGTAAGTATTTTTTAAGTAGTGTTGGTGAAATATCTAGTGTTAGGAATTATTTGAATATCATCATTCTAGATTAGATGAAGGGTGACCCCAAAGTGGTGCAAAATGATTCTTTAGGGTAGGCTCTATGGCCTTACTACAAAGAATATAAGACTAAATGAATATTTGATCTATAATAATAACACAATCTAGTATTTGAAGAACATAATTTGTACAACAATGAAAGTTAGACCACACAAACATTGGTTTTGATAAATTAAAATATCTTGATAGAAGTGTTCACATGAAAAACCACAAGAAATGAAGTCTCACATTTGACATTCTAGATCAATACTTTATGTTTTCTAATACAGTAAACAAGGTTTTGGAAGGGCCAGGAATCTTTTGTGTGTGTGTGTGCGCGCACACACACACATGTATATACAAGTTTCAATTCTTTATCCAATTAAGTATACTTAAACATAAAGCATAAACACAATGAAAGAACACATGAACTCAACACCACTATTTTGGTTATGGGGAAACCCAAATAGGTAAAAACCCCGGTGGGACTTGATACCCACTAATATTTTGTACTAGTGTATAATGATCCTTGTTAGAAGATCCTTTACCTTGTTAGGAGTAGCTTTACAATATATTAAGTACAGTAGACCTGGTATATATTAGCTTTCCTCAGACTTTCCTTCACATTCAAAGCTCAATTAATTACTCGTATTGGAGAAGGCAATCATATTGGAAAGTAATTTATAGGAGTAGCTTTACAATATATTAAGTACAATAAACTTGGATAATATGCAATAGTAGCATGACAAGAAGTAAGTCATCTATAAGTCCATGATATTTTTATTTAACATTGATATGCAGATTGAAAGGGAGATTCTTGGCATTTTTATGTTCAATTAAGGCCAAATTGCCTACACATACTTGGATAGATCCCACTATCCATAGGTTTGATAATATGTTCTTTGTGGGAAGATATAAAGAGAAGGATTGGAGAAAGGGTTTCCACTTGGAAAATCCATTGGATTTCATGGGATTGAAGACTCGCAATGATTCAATCGATCATAGAAACCATGCCAATATACTTTCTTTCTTGTATGACATTACCTTCAAGGGTCTCAAAAAAATTCAATCAAATTATGAGAATTTTTTTTTGGCAAGGATGTTCAGAAAAAAGACAAGATATCTTTAGTTTTATGGGAATGACTTATTCCTTTACACCAAGACTTGTTTTAACCAAAATTCCTAGTTAAGATTAATAAAAACCATGTCAGAAAGAGCACAATCCTTAGGAAGAAGAGTTGCAAATTCACATTTTACTGATTCATTATTCCACCCTTTACATATATAAGAGACTATGGAATCATCTTTTAATTCCTCGTCAAATAATTTCATAAAGAAAAAATAACTTGTAATTTAAGATATAATTATCATTTAGATCAGGTCTAAAATTATCATAATACCAAAATTCATCTCCGAATGAATCCATGTGCTCAACCAAAACCATTTACTTATTCCCATGAGAAAGAGTTGTTTAATAATAACATTACATAAGAGAGAATGGACTTGGATCAATTATATATGTATCATAGACATACCAAACATTACAACCAGAGCAACTTATAGGAAGATTATTATCTTACACCTTATTCTTCTCTTCAACTTTTGTCTTCTCTTGGCCTTTATTGGACCCAACACTTATAATTTGTGATCCTTTCTTGAAATTTCTGATTTTTACAGTAAGTTCTACGGGATCCACTTGTCCACTCACAATTACAATGTTTTTAGATCCATCAAATATCACAGACTCTACACCTGCAATATTTATAATGCATAAATTATTTTTATTAAAATTTAGAATTATATGTCGAAAGATATTTGTTTCAATGATAAAATTTATTACTCTAAATATCTAAATGATGCAGAGTTCAAATCGTCTAAGATAAAAAGATAGCATTATATTATGGGGAAAAAAAAGCTACTCTTAATATGAATTGATAATATGAAATGGGTCCATTAAACGAAGCATTCTAATTAAACATTTTCATATTAGCTTTTATACTACATGGGCTTATAGATCATGATATGTGGAACATTTAATAGAGTGGAAAATTCAGAGATTTGATTTGGTAATTATTGTTTTAAATATTATTTGATTTAATCATCAAAGGTGAATTTTGATCAATAAAAATAAGATAATTTTTATTATTTTTAGTCTTATATGAAATTACAATTGACTACTTGTAATATTGTTATCAGGATTGTCAAACTCATTGACCCAGGAAACATGGATCAATGAATTTGACTTGAAAACAACATACTTGAATCTTGATAGCAATATAACAATTTGACTTGACGATTATTTTTCTTATAGAACAAACCTTCTTGTTATTTTGTGCAACATTTTACTCTTAACTTTGACATCCTAGAATCCATCAAATTTTTAAAACTATATGCTTTCATTCTTAATTCTTAATTATATTAATGACATCTGATTTCCATAATACCTCATATTCACTATCACTATTTCTGACTTCAATTGTATGAATTTTTTTTAAGTTGAAACTGCATTCCATGATTAATCATTGAATGAAACAGTGCATAAAAGGGAGAAAAATTTCACACCATTCATCCAAAATTTGTCCATTTTAAGCAATTTTGAAGAAAGGAAAAACAGACCTCCATGTGAGGTGGGCCATTTCAAAGTTCTTGCGAAAAATGAGCTTTGAATGTGAAGGGAAGTCTGAGTAAACTACCAATCACTTACGATTGCCTTCTCCTATACGCTAGAAAATGTGTAAGAAGAATTCTCAGCACATTTTACATCATATTCAAGGATGATGACAGCTATTAAAAGTTGTCTTACAGTCTTAACTGAAAATTGACTGGACTGTTGTTTTTTTATTGAATGTCATTGTTTTGTGTGGTTGGTTTTATAAGTCAAGGGTTAATGTTTTCCTTGTTCTCAGTTTGACTACTATGCATTTTTTTTCCTTAATTTCTTTTGGGAGGCTACGTCTTTCCCTATTTTATGGAGTTCTGCCTTTCTTTCAAGTCCCACGTTCTTCTTGTTTTTCGAGTTTACCTTTATATAGTTTTTTTTTTAGATTTACTGTACACTTTAACTAATATTCTAATCTATAATATTTTTATAAAAATTGTTTTATCATGGTCATGACAAATAAATAAATATATAAATTATCTTATTTATTTTTTATTTTTATAAAGGTAAATTGAAGGATTTTTAAAAGGTTCAATTATGTATTATTGAATAAAATTGATAATTTGCTAAAGTCTATTTATAAGAAAGAGTAATAGTAAGAATCTAAATAATATTAAGAATGAAAAACAACAACAAACATTTGACACCACAATAAAATCAATTAAAAAATAAGTTTATGACATATTGTTCAAGAATTAAAAGAGATGAACAAAATTGAGGTAGTATATAACCAAAATGTTTCAAGGAACACTAAATAACCCCTTCCTATTGGAAATAACCCACATTTGGGCGGATTATGGGCTGGCTAGTAGGGCCTAGTAGCTAGTTGGTAGAGCACACCAACAACAAATGGAAGGTTCTAGATTTGAGTACTAGCTAGTCTGAATGAGCAACAACTTAACAAGTGGTATCAAAGTCAAGCTAGGAGCCCCAAGAACTTGCAATGTGGCTTAAGAGGGGATGTTGGAAATAAGCCACATCTGGACCAATGATGGATTAACCAAGATGGTCAATAGCTTAGTTGGTAGAGGAATCCAGTAGTGAATGGAAGATCCTAGATTTAAGTTGGTCCAAATGAGCAACAATTCAACACTTTTGCCGATTCCTTGAAGCAATTTTCCTTTCTAATTGCTTTCCATTTTTTTAATTGCCACTCTTAAATTAGAAATATATGAAGGGTAGCTAGAGAGCGTCTCCCTCCTCCAATACTCTTTTTTCTTTATTTGGTTGGTTGACCTCCATATTTATTTCAAAAATATGTAAGTACTAAATTTCCAGGAAAACAAAAAGTAGATGTATGTTTGACCATCTTAAGCACAATAAAAGCATTAAAAAGATTGACCCTTTAAATATAAGTAGAGGACATTTGGATGTGACACATTTTTTGTATTTTTTTCCAAGTAAATCATTAGTTATGAAATTTTTACAACTTTTTTAAAATGTAAAAACTTATATGTCTAGCTACTATAACATGGTCAAAATTTTATGAAATTTTTTTTAAAAAAAAATCCTATATTATGCAAAGCATGAAATGTGACACATCTTTCAAATTTTAAAAATGTGAAACTATTTGGAAGTTATAGATATTTTTCAATCATCAAGATAAAAATTCCAATATTTATCTATTAAATTTTAAATAAATCATTATTTATATTGGTGGAAAGTTAAGAGCTTACTTAACAAAACCTTTTGATTTCATGAATTTAAGGTTAAAAAAATTGTCAACCACGTGGACAGAGTCTAGAAAACCAACAAGATATTTAAAACATATTTTTTGTGTTGACTTTCTAGGTTTTGCATCCCCAAGCCAATCCCATAGCAATCCTAAGGAAAAAATGGGGGGGCGGGGGGGCGGGGGGGCGGGAGGGAGAATTTATGTGAGAAAAATAGTTATTCCAATATTCATTTTCTAAGTGTTATAAATAGATATTTGATTCCTCAAGTTGTTTTTTATTTTTAAATATATGTTTTCAAAACGGATATCCATGTTTCCAAAATAGATATCCATTTCCAATATTGATATTTGTTTTGAAAAGCCTATACAATAGATTTTAGTAAAATGAGCATTACTTTTACATTTTTTTTTGAAAATTTTGATTTTTTACAAGCATTGGAAAGGTGATTCAGATCTCTACACGATGAATTAGGTAATTTTTTTATATCCAACACAAAAAAATAATTATAATTAATTTAGGTTCATCCTTCATATTTAAAACATTAAATACTCACAACTTTTACATATAAAGTCCTCTTTTCATGATTTATTTTGTAACAATCATCTCAAGTTGAAATACTTGATGTATCAAGTGAGTAATTAATAATAATAATAAAATTAGTCATTTTACTAACAAGAGTAATAAATTTTGATAAATTGTCATCTCTCTCCCCTCTCTCTGTTAGAATAACTAAGAGGGGGGTGAATTAGTTAAATCAGTTATCCCTCAGTCCTATACCCAAAGATGTATCTTATGAAACAATTTCAACAAATTATACAGCTCGCTAACATTCAATATCAATCTGTTTGTCTAGTTTACCGATTACCAGTAATTATCCAACTGTGATTACCAACTAAATCAACTATGCAGTATGTAAACTATGATAGAAAAATAATCATAACAAATAACACATAACACATAACACAAGGATTTAACGTGGAAACCCTGCTAAGGGAAAAACCACCTGAGACTAGTAACCCAAAATAATTCACTCTTCTAAAGTGAGCTCGGTGAAGAGCCAACCCTGTTAAAGGTTACAATACACACTATTAGGTGTGACCTAGTTAGAGGATTTATCACTAACAATTAACTTTTGACTAGCATTTCTCCTGAGGAGACTACTGATCTTTCAATGGAATCAGATCCTTGGCTGATCTCTAGGGTGGAAGACAGTTTGGATTCACCAAAAGGGAGAGACTCCCAGCTTGGCCTCTAGGGATCAGGAAAAGACATGAAAGAGCTAGAACATAATAGTAGTGAAGCCTTGAATGCTATCCCTCCTGAATCTGATTCAAGGCAAGAGCAGTTCAAAGGACAGAATGAGGACTTTGAAATAGTAGAAGTAGAGCAAAATAAGAGCCCCTAGATACAAGTCAAGAAAAAAAAATCTCTTGTAGAGAAAGGATTTGGCCCCCAAATGGAAATCAATAAAAATCAAACCCCCTTAGCAGGAAAAAATAGTTCAAGGGATTGAATAAGATGTTCAGCATCTAAATCTAGCAAGAAGGGAGGACAAATCAAACTTGGTGGAGTTCAGACTAGAGGACAACAACAAAAGGTGGATACTGGAACCCCCAAAAGAGAGAGGGGAAGAGCTTCTCAAAAGGAGCAGAGGGAGCTGGAAGAAAAATAGAACATAGCTGATGGAAGACAGCTCACCATCGATCAGGTCTGCCCTCCAAACTTTAAATGAAGATTCTATCTTGGAACATTTGAGGTCTTAATAGTCCTCATAAACAAGACATTATTAGGAACTTAGTTAGAGATTCTAATCCTGACATTTTTCTTATTCAAGAAACTAAAATGGTTAAAGACAAGGTAACAAAAATCAATCTGCTAAAGAATGGTGAGAAGGTTGGCAGTGATTCAGAAGGGGCCTCTAGAGGTTTGGCTATTTACTGGAACTCTAAGTGTTTCCACTGCACTCTTCTGAGAGAGGATAAACACTTCCTGGCTATCAAAGTTTGTAGCATTAAGGATAACTTCACCTAGTCTCTGATAAATGTGTTTGCCCATAATACTAAATCAGGTAGACTCAAACTCTGGAAAAAAATTCATGAGCTCAGGAATGTTTTTCCAGATGATAACTAGATGATGATGGGAGACTTTAATACTCCTATAAAAGAAGTGGGAAAAAAAGGAGGAAACAACACTCAAGTGGAAAGCAGGGTGGACCTTATGGAATTTATAAGTAATGAAGGTCTATTGGATGTTGATCTTGAAGTTATTGATTATACTTGGTCTAACAAGAGAGTGGGAGCTGACTTAATCTAGGTTAAGCTTGATAGGGTTCTGCTTACTCATGAATGGTTTGCTAAGTTTTCTTGTTCTCTCTCCTCTCTTAACCGTATTGGTTCTGATCACTATCCCATTTCCTTTCTTGCTAATCCCTTTAGTGGGAAAGGACACCCCCTCTTTAGACTTGAAAAAATGTGGTTGGCTCATCCAGACTTTGAAACAAAATCAAGGATTGGTGGAACATTAAAGTGGAAGGAAAAGCTATGTACCAAGTGGCAAAAAAAATGGTGAATGTCAAAGCTAGAGTAAAACAATGGAACAAGGATGTCTTTGGTGATATATTCGAAACTAAAAACAAGATTCAAATTGACTTAAAAGATGTCCAAGATAAAATTCAAACTTCTAGGTTGATTGAAGAAAGCAGAAGAGAGGAAAATCTTGTTCTTGTTGACTATCACAATATCATCTCGAAAGAAGAAACTGATGAAGGGTGCTCCCCTTAATATCACAAACACATAACAGAAATAGAGAAACAACAACAATTTGCAAGAACAAAAAATGGGCTTCTTATTATCTCCACAAGTGTGGAATTCCAAATTTCAGAATTACAATATGCAAAGCCACATGGGCATTTCCTTTACAATATTCTACAAAACAAGCCTTGAATTATTACCCAGATCTCCCAGAACTGCCTAGACAACACTACGGGCCTTCTTTAAATAGGCAATTCTCACCGCCCGAGAAGGTTCCATAAATTTAGCCCTTAAGGCCGACTATACATATAATTATTTTATTTTCACAATTTTTACAATAGGGTCGGCTCAAAAGAAATAAAAAATATGCTTTTAGGTAGCCCAACTTCCGGAGGCCATAATTTTTTAACCGTAGCTCCATTTTTCTATTGTAACCACTTTTTGGAAACGCCACGACGATATCTATAGTGCTTGACACATGCAAGCGCTAGTCAGCCGGGGGTCGATCGCAATCTGGAGCCTCTAAGGCCTTCAAAATTGACCTGAAAGATTTCATACCCAAAAAATCCAATAACTTCACCAATACTGATGATGTGGCAATGAAACTCAACTGGTAGGCTAGAATGACTAGGATGAACCTCCAACTATGAAATCAAAACATTCTAAGATCATATGACCAACTTACTAAAAATAGTAAGTTTCCATTAATAGCAGCTCTACACAAGATAGCCCTTATTGAAAAGCAAACATAAATATTTTTGGGTGATGCAAGATTGCTCTTACACCCAGGATGCTCCTACATCAGAAACTTACTAGAGACAGAGATCTAGATCCCTTTGGCTGAAAGTGGGAGACAAGAACACTAGATTTTTCCACCTAACTGCCATGAAGCACAAAGCAATGAATAGAATCAACTCTCTTGTCACAACCAGAGGAACTGTTACTAAAGAGGAGGATATAAGAAGAGAAATGATGAGTTAAGAAATGATGAGCTATTTCACTTCTCTTCTTTCCAAAGAGCAAGAGCTAAACCAAGAGAACCAACTCTCCCTGCTAAGCTCCATTCCGTCTCTGCTGGACATAGAGGATAATGACTTTCTTAAATGAATCCCTAAGGATGATGAAATTAAAAGGGCTATTCTTTCTTTTGAAGGAGAAAAATCTCTTGGTCCGGATGGGTTCCAAATGTTCTTCTTCCAAACCTTTTGGAATATCATTGGGAAAGATGTGTGTGGAGTAGTGAAATAATTTTATGGATCTAAATCTATTCTCAAAGAACTTAACTCTACTTTTATAACTCTTATTCTGAAAAAACTGGGAGCTAATGTTGTGGATTTCTTTAGACCCATCAGCCTTTGTAATTCTTTGTACAAGATAATGTCAAAGATCCTTACTTATAGAATTTTAAAGATCCTCATCTCATCTCGCATCAATAGAATGGATTTGTCCTGGGGAGACAAATCATGGATTCCATCATGGTGGTTCACAAGAATATTCACTCCTTGGAGAAATTTTGGAAACAGGGCTTCCTGACGAAGCTTGATTTATCCAAAGCCTATGATAGAGTGGACTAGGAGCTGCTTTCCAAAATTCTTCAAGCTTTTGGTTTTGATAATGGAGTGATTAAACTGATCATGCAATTGGTTACTATGGTGTCTTCTTCTGTGATTGTGAATGGTGGTTCTTCTCCCTTCTTTAGACCTTCTAGGGAGTAAGGAGACCCCATCTCTCCAATCCTCTTCACTATTATGGCTAAAAATCTTGGGAGATACTTTAAAAACCAAGTTAACCAAGGGTTGATCTTTGGTCTGCAATCTTCTTCAACGGAGATAAAATGTTCTCATGAACAATTTGTTGATGACATGATTCTTATGGGGGAATCTACTGTCAAGGAGGCAAGGAACATCAAAAAAGCTCTAAATGTTTATTCTAACGCCACTAGCCAACTCATAAACTAGGAGAAAAGCTTTATGTATTTCTTTAACACTCCTGAAGCTAGAATGAATAAAATCTCTTCCATTCTTGGTTGTAAGATAGGAAGGCTTCCTGCCCCCTATTTAGGTTTGTCACTATGTTCAAAATCAGAGGCTAACTTCTAGAATGAAATTCTTAATAGATTCCACAATAAGTTGGTGGGTTGGAAAGGGGCGATTCTTAGCCAGGCTGGAAAAGTTCAATTATTGAAGGCTACTCTCCAAAATCTCCCGGTTTATGCTCTAAGTCTTTTCAAAATTCCTCTGAAGTATATTGACCTTATTGAAAAAATTCAAAAAAAATTTCTTTGGACTGGCATGGAAGAGAAGAAGTGACTTAGCTTGGTGGCCTAGGAGAAGGTTTGTAAGCCAAAGAAGCTGGGGGGTTTGGGCATCTGAAATATTTCTAATACCAATAAGGCTCTTTTAGCTAAACAATGATGGAGAATATTTGAAGATGAAAAAGAATGGAATGCAATAATCAAAAGAAAATACCATCTCACTTCTTTAGAAGGCACCCTTCATTCTTTTAATGATATCTAGGGATCATTTATTTGGAACAATATAAGTAAGGGTAGGAACCTTATCAGTAAAGGGGCTAGATGCAAGCTGGGAAATGGAAAAAAAATGCTTTTCTGGGATGATAAATGGATCTTGGACAAGCCCCTCATAGAGAATGAGGAGTGGATCACTGTGATCCAAGAATGTAAAAATTCCATTGGGGAACTTGTGAGTGACTACTAGATTAATGAAGAATGGATTGACTTGGGTTTGAGGGATATCAGACTAATAGAGGTGAATAAATAGCTTAACAAGTGGTTTATTAGAGAAAATGAGTGTGATGGACTGATTTGGGGGCCTTCTATCTCTAAAAAATTCTCGGTTTCCTTTGCTTCGGCTCTTCTCATCCCCACTAGAGATTAGGCTTTCTATGCTTAGGTATGGAATAAAGATTTTATCCCTAAAATTAACATATTTTTTTGGTTTCTTGTAAAGAATAAAATCCTCACTATGGATAACCTTCTGAAAAGAGGCTTCCAAATGCCTAATAGATGTATCATGTGTTGTCAGGAAGCTGAGTCATGTAATCACTTGATGATCCACTACCCCTTTGCTAGAGAATTTTAGGACTCTATTATTCTATCTCTGAATTTGAAGTGGGTCAAACCTCAAAATATCTAGGGCTTTTTCCAACAATGGCAGAGCCCTTTTTATGATAAAAATGCTAAGAATCTCTATAAACTTGTCTTTCCTCATTTTACATGGCAGATATGGAAGGAGAGGAACAACAGGATTTTCAGAGATAAAAAAGCTACCCCCCTTCTGGTAGCTAAATCTGTTACTAGTAGTATAATGGATAACTATAGAAGTAGTGGTAGAAAGGATTGCAACTCTTAGAATCCTAGCTCTAAAAAGGACATCTCCATTTCTTGGGACAATTTGAAGAACAGAAATGACCCGAATTCTAGAGATAATGTTATGTGGTTCACTCCTCCTTGGGGTTGGTCAAAAGGGAACTTTGATGGTTCTGCTAGAGGAAACTCTGGAAGAGCTAGAGGGGGAGGTCTCATAAGAGACTGTACTAGAAATTTCCTTGGTGCTATAGTGGTTCTATTGGGGACTCAAACTAACCATGTGGCGGAGGCTGAGGTGGTGCTTTATGTGGTTAAATTGGCCAAAGATATGGGTTGCTTGAAACTTTTGCTTGAGGGTGACTCCCTCAACATTGTTAACTGTATTAAAGGGAAGTCAGAGAGCTCCTGGACTATAACCCATATAATAAACAAAATCAAAATGTTGCTCATCACCTTTGAAGATTGCCATGTCACCCATATTTACCATGAAGGTAATAAGCTGATGGACAAGCTGGCTAATGAAGGTACCCAAATTGATGTCATAAAATTGTGGAGAGGGGAAGGAAATCTAAACTTTGAGATCATGAGTCTAATCACTTATGATAAAATTAATCACAATGAAGGGAATGTCACTTAAAATTATGATGACAAGGATGAAACAATTTTCGAGGAAGGTTGCATGTAATGTGAAGTGTGGGATAATTATTCTGGTATTAATGATATTCAGAGCTTGGGTTACTTCAAGTAATCACAAAAACAAAAGAAACCATTGCAGTGAGAAGAAGATTAGTGGTAAGGAGCCAAGCCAGGATAGTAGCAGAAAGCACAAAATGGGAGGCGATTTGAGAAGAGAGGAGTCAGATGACTATGACAAATGGAGGCAAGAAAGAAAAGTCTGGAAGAAGCTGAGAAAAGGAGGGGTCTCTTAGTACATCAAAAAGCTCCACAACTATGACAAACAAGTGACTTCCTTGTTCATTGATGGCTAGGTCAAAGGTAAAGTTAATTTATGGGGTAAATATTTCCCCCTTACTCTTACCCTTATGGCTGAGATTACAGGCTTACCCCTGGAGGGAACTCATTTCCATAGAGGCAACCATAGGCTTGGTACTGAAGCTTTTAATCTTTTTCCTAAAACTGCTGATGAAAAGGCCCTCATGACTAAAGGGAAGGGGGATTATGTAGATATCACCAAAATTAAAGATTTATGGGCTAAAATGTTGAAGGTTATGATTGAGTATTTCATGCTTGATGGGCACTATTCCAAAATATACAACCTTCATTTCATCCTGGCTAACCACTTTAGGCATAACAAGAGGATTTCCTTCTTGTATTTTCTTTTGAGCTCCCTGAGTAGTAGCATTTTTTAGCATAGGAAGAAGTTGAATAACCCTGTGTTGCATGAGGGGTTGATCCTCCTTATTTCTGACTACGCCAGAGATATTATCCTAGACCCAATTCCTAAAAGGGTCAAAGGCAAAAATTCAGAGACTATTAAGGGGGATATAAAGGCCGAATCTAACAAAAAGAGGAAGAAAAACAAGGAAAAAATCTTTGACTATAGTGAAGAAGAAGGAAAAAAGAGGAAGAAAAATAAAGAAAAAATCTCTAACAGCAGCGAAGGAGAAACTAAGGAAAAAATCCCTATTTCTCTGGAAAAAGGAAATGTTGAGGAAGAAAATGTGGAGGTGGATTCTAGAAGTGAGGAAAAAGAGGACAGGAATATAATGATAACACCGAGCAGGAAGAGGACATGATTGTCATAATGGAGGACGAGAAAGAGGAAGATGAAGAAGGGAAAGATGGGGACTATCATGATGATAAAAAAGAAGAGGAAGGAGCTAAAGAGGAGGAAGAAGAGGCCCAGGTCTCCCCTACCGAGGTTCATAAGAATGATGATCCGAATTTCCCTGCTGAAGAAGAAAAAACTAACACCCACTTGGATAATGAGGAAGGCTTGGACTTGGCTAGTAAAGAGGATGGAGAAAACCAAAAGGTGGATTCTTTGGGCCTCATGGAGGGGCAGGATGAAGAGGAAATATAAACTGGATAGAACTCCCTTGTTATTGATGAAAAAGAGGAGGAACAAAAAGAAATTGATGCTAGTATTGATCAGAAAGCCATTGAGGAGGTAAAAAGTCACAAGGAGGATACCATCACTCCCCTGTTGGATGCTATGAATTTGGACAAGGTTAACAATGATGAAGGTTAGAGTTTTCCTCTGAACCAGATCAAGCAGGAGATGTAGGAGATTAAGCTTCACCTTCATACTCTCGAGAAAACTACATAAACCCTAAACATAAAGTTGGAGAAGCTGGAGAACTAGATTTTGGATAAGGTAAACAATAAAAATTGGAAGGGGGAGATAACTATTGAAATCAACAAAATTGTTGACAACAATGTTGGAAATTTGGCTGAGTTGGTTGCATAGATGTTGTCATTATGGAAACATATGAACCACATGAAAATCGCACAAGTCAGAGAGCAAGTATGATAGAGCACATTGCAAATTTGTCTAAGTGTGAGACAATGTTTTCACCAGTGCGCCTGGATACAATTTTTATTTGTGACATTGACTGGAGTAAGTTTAGTGCTTGCACACTTGAACATAGACTCTATGGTGACTAATGATGACCCATCTCAAAGTGCAAGTTGGTACGGCATATACGGAAAGAGTTATGACGGTTTTACCAAAGACAATGTGAAGCCGACATGACAGAATATGAAGACAGAATTGGTAAAGAGTTAAGGAATTATTTTGTTTATGAAAATAATGACTTAACAATATAAAGGGATGACATCCTAGATGTTAAACCTTAGATAAAGTTATTTTTTAATATGGTAGCTGACCAAGTAAAGTTATTAGCCTTAATAACTTGTATAAATGTAATTGTAAATTGTAAGAAGGAAAAGTGTAGTAATGATGTAATATGCAAGATATATGATGTATATATAATAGCGATAGTGAAAGAGAAGTGAAGAGATATTTATGCAAGTAGTATAAGGTTATGTACCTTGACCTCTTTTTGTAATCAGTGTATACTGTACATTCCTTGTTTGGGCAGTGGGCTCAGCTGGTAATCACATTTTGTACTACCAACTCCTAACAGGGTTGAGGCTTCTAACAAGGCCTATAGTCCCTTTATCAGGACTGATACACTATATGCTTGTAATAGACTCCCAATAGGGTCAAAATCCTTAACAAGATACTTTTGATTAGTGGATCTTTGTGGGTACCATCCCCACCAGGGTTTTCTCTTGGCCAGGGTTTCCTCAAGAACAAATCATGTGTAATGAGTTCTTTAGTTTTATTGCTATGCATATCGTTTAGCTTCTTATGTTATGCATGTGTAAAGATAATCTAGTATATCCATAACTAGGCAAAAGATAAAGTTTGTAGAATACTGATTCAACCCCCCCCCCCTCTCACTATTCCCTATTTCTAACAATTGGTATCAGAGATTAGTTACTTGGAAAAGAATCATTCAAGGAAAGCCTAGCAGCTTGAGTAAGATCTCTATGGATATGGATCAACTACAGAAGAATCTTGAAGAAGCTCTTGAATAGATTGATATGCTTACTGATGAAAGAGACACTCTGAAAGGGAAATATGATGATGCAAAGAACCTCATTAAGAAACTAAAAAACAAGTTGGAAGATCTGAAATCTAAAAAGAAATCTGAAGTTCTTATTGAAGATTGTGATGACAATTTAGAAAAAGAAAATGAGATCCTTAAGCATGAACTGAAGATAGAAAATTTGAAGCTTAGTTTGAAAGATGGAAATGGCAAGAATGAAGCAAATCTTAAATCTGATAATGAAAGTCTAAAGACTGAAAATGAAGGACTAAAATCTAAACTTGGAAATGTAACATCTGAATTTGAAAAAGTCAATTTGTAGTATACCAAACTTGAGAAATACAACAAGATTGTGAAAGGAGAACTTACTCAATCCAAACAACAACTTGAAAGGATATATTCAACTAGTGAGAAGATTGATGAACAAGCATCTTTTCAGAAACCATTCTATGATAAGACTGGTCTTGGATTTAACACTCTTAAAGAAAATGATGAAAGCAAGGAACCAGATCTGAAAGTATCTGAAATCATAGATGAGAATTCTGATGAGATCAACAAATCTAGAGATATACCTAAAGAAAAATAATCATCGAAGCAACAGGAATCACCCAAAGGTATGCAAAGAGAATTCAAAGGTAGATGTTTTTCTTGTAATACTATTGGTCATATGAAGAGAGATTGCATAGGTAGGCAATTTAAACCTCTTAATGGTTGTTGTTATAATTATCGTGGTTTTGGACATAGAGCTATTGAATGTAGGAAACCTAAATTTATTGAGAATAATAATAATAGTAGAATGTTTAGGAATACTAACAATGCAGATAAGAAACCTACTAAAGATATGAACAAAAGAAATGGAGTAATATGTTATAGATGCAACAAGGTTGGACACATTGCTAGAAACTGCAGATCACAGATAAACCCATTTGGACCAAGATATGGAAACAATGGAATTGTTTGTCAGATATGCAACAAGATTGGACATACAACAAGGTTTTGCAAAATGAACAATGGAGTTTTTCATCCTAACCCTAACCCTAGAAATCATGAAAGAAGAAATGAAGATGCAAGTAACAGATAGAAAGGTTGTTGTAGCAATACAGATGAAGTGAAGTTTTTTAAAAGTACAGATCAAGGAGACATATTCAACATTGAAGGTAATCAGAAAGGTGAAGTATCAAGTGGTAAGAATGAATCCTTACCTGACCTATCTCAAAGCACTTAATTTATGAAAATTATAGTAGATTAGGAACTTAGATTAGTGTAGAAGTAGATTAATGATGAATTAAGTCTTGTGCAGTTAAAGAAAGGTATTTTATGATGTTCTAATGCTATGGTTAAGAGCACAAAGAAAAATATTATGTTTTGCGAGATCGCAAGAAGTTTTAAGTTTTGCAAGTTAACAGAAACAACTTTTTGGAAAGAAGCGGAAAAAGAATTGAATGTGATGTCAGACCTAAGTGAGATTGAAGTAATAAAAGGTTATGATCAGTATTATTTGATCATCAAAGTGAATACAAGTGTTAAGGAGATCAAAGAGCAGTGATTGGAAGCATTTTGCAATGATTTGGTGAAGGATTTGAGCATCGAATCTAGGCAAGCCATAAAACCACGAAATTGAGGTATTTTACTTAGCAGATCTATGAATCGGTAAAAGGAATTTGAAGTAATCATGGATGTTTCTTTAATTCACAATGTCAGAGACAAAAATAGACCTAGAATGAAGAGGGAACTAGTAGAACCCTTGGAAGAAGACCCTAGGTTAGCTTTATCATCCGTACCAAACAAAGTTATGCATTTAGGGAATGTAAGAAGTTATCTTGGATGCAAGTTAGAAACCATCAGTGATAGTGATTTTACAAATGAGTATCAAAAGATTTACAACCAGGACATGTCATTGAAAGAAGGATATGATCATTTGAAAGACAATGAGATTGTTAAGTATGCATTGCAGTATGAGTTTGATAATGAAGAATGCACTAAGATCATCCTTAGCAGAATTCATAATGGGAATTTTTGGCTAGAAGATAGAGTGATAGACATTACAGCTGATTTGATTCATGAAGTCATTGGACTATCTAAATCTGGAGCTACTCCTTTAAATGAGAAGAACATGAGAAAAATAGTTATTGACAACATAGGTTCATCCTATAATGGCAGAGGAATTGTAATTAGTAAGATCTAACAACATGATGTTAGATACTTATGCAAGATCCTAACAACTAAGTTTTGTGCAAATTCAAGAGAGGATGACATGGTAGCTGGAATGGTACACATATCTTATTTGATGTGTGTTGAAAAGGTACCAATTGATATGTGTAAAATTTTAAGAATACAATTGTTTGAGAATTTGGAGAAGATTAAGAAGACAAAGTATGCACAATTTAGATTTTCATCTTTGATCACTTACATGTTTTTCCACTTATTAAGAAGATTTCCTTACACCATTGCAAATGACTAGAATGATGGACAAACTACAATGGAAAGGATCAATAGAGTATATATGAGGCATGTTATTGATAAATTAAATGAGAGTGCAATGTTGGTGATGAAGACATTACAGAAATTGGTAACTAGCAGATCAAGGATCCCATAGTCTCTTTTGGAGAAGTATAAAGATGACATTTGTTCCATGGTTGATACTGACTTTACCTATATTGAAGCAGTAGAACCTAGAATTGAGTTCATAGACCCTCTTGGAAATGAGATATCTGAAGTAGAGATAGAAGAATATGTGAGTAGGATACTTAAGTGTAAGTTGGACACTCAGTGTAAGAGATTTGGAACTTTTGAGGAGAACTTAAACTCTACAAAAGCTATACTTGAGGAGAAATAGTTTAAGAAAAGAGTTGAAAGCACTATTAAGAGAATACTGAAAGATTCAGGAATGACAGAGAAAGAATTCTTAGTGGAAAAATAGATAGCAGTAGCAATTGGAGATATTGGATAGAAAGAGATTTTTTTTGTACCTCCCTTGTCATCTAGTATAGTATAGCATGAAGCTACATAAGTCAAGGTGAAAGTAGAGGAACTTGAGAAGGAACAAGAAGCAAGAAAACCCACTAGGTCTACCTCCTCCACACCTAGCAAGAGAGTGAAAGAAAGTGCTACTGGACTGGGAAAGAGGTAGAAAACTTTAGTGCAGCTAGTTCCTAGGAAAATTGTAGAAATTAAAGATAATGACACTACTATTAAGAAGAAAGCATGGAAACCTAGAGTTGAGAGAGTGAATGAAGAGATTATAAAAGATGGAGACTTCACTAAGATGAATAAATACTATGAGCTCTATGACTACTCAGAGAGATTGAATCTTGAAAATTTAGTGGTGAAGCACATGATTATGGCTAATAAGAAGTTTGACACTATTCAGGGCAAGATACCTGATGACTTATTCAAGAAACTTGTTAACAGGAAGAAGAGAGCACAAGAGGAAGAAAAATCTATCAGAGAGAATCTTGTGAAGAAACTATGTGATGTGAGAGATGATGAACATCTTAAACAAATTTTGAAGCCCATTAGCACCCATTTAAGGACAAAAAGGAGAAGAACCATTCAGATCATGGCAGGGCAATATGAAGAAGTGAATATAGAGACATAATAGGCAATAGTTAAAGTTATGGCAGAAATTGTTGGAGAGCCATTAGCTATAGCAGAGAAAGAAAGAGAAGCAGAACAAGAGGATATTCCCTCTCCTCCAGCTATTAACATTGAAGAAGAATCTATGAATTTTGAAGGTACAAAGATCACCTTGGATACTGATGATAATGTATTCAAGAATCTAGAGAACATTGTTGATAATTCATCTCTTGATGAACTGGATAGAATTTTAGAAGAAAAGCAAACCCAATCTATTGTTGAAGAACCTAAAGTGACAGAAGTACAAGCACCTATACCCTCTAAAGAAGAAATCAATCTTACTCCTGAGACTAGAAAGAAGAAGAAAATTGGATCTTTGTTTGAGGATTTAGGAAAAGAAGTAGATGATGATGATCAGATGGAATTGATCACATCTTTGAACAAAATCATTGGGAAGAATAAGAAAGTTAAGAGTCTTGAAGGATGTCTGAAGGACCTTATTGAAAATTTACAAGGTGTTGTAACTACATAGATTGTAGAAGCAGACCCTCTGGAGAAAGAAAAGAAAGTGATGAACACTTTTGATGATGAGTTCACAAATCTATTTGATATTGAAAAAGTGAGAGCACAGGCAGACTATGAGGCTAGAATGCTTTTGAACATAAGCCAGAACATCAGAAATGATATCATCAGTCTTGATATCTATATCAAGGACTTGAGGAAGCATTTGGGAACAAGAAAATCTTTGTACATACAGTGTACAAAACTAGAGACTTTGACAGCAGAAGAAGATTAGAAGATCAAGTTGAAGGAAGAAGAAATTTAGAATGAATCTAACCTTCTTTCTAGCCCTAATGTGAAGGTATGTGATGTTGAGAAGAAAGCTCGAAAGCTTTATGATGAAATAAGAGTTTTTCAAGATAAGAGAGATAGAAAAATGAGGAGACTCACTCTTTTGAGAGAACATACTTCTATGAAGTTAAGTGTTATTGAAGAGTAGTTGGAAGAATGTCTTTCAACTAAGATAGCTTTTCAAAAGTTTAACTTTGAGACCCTCCAAGCATGTCAAATAGCATCTTATGGACTGAGCACACTACTCAATGTGGTAGATTCCATTAAGAAACAATGGGAGAAGGGGATAGAAGCTATGAAGATTGATTTTTTAGATTGTGTTGCAAGCCTACTAACTTTGCAATAATGAATTAAGGTAAAATATTTTTGTGTTACAATTTTGTAGCCCTCCCTACCTTTGTTTTTGTCATTGTTGTCAAAGGGGGAGAGATATTCAACAAAAAATTGATATTATATGATATGGATTGATACTCTTAGGGGGATTATTGTATTAGAGATAATATTTTTTGAGGATTTATAAGGATAGTATATATATTTTATACTATGGCCACAATTTTGAGATTTTGGAGTTGCACACTTAGCCAATTTTCTCATATGTTGCCATCAATGACAAAGGGGGAGATTGTTGGAAATTTGGATGAGTTGGTTGCATATATGTTGTCATTATAGAAACATATTATCCACATGAAGATCTCACAAGTCAGAGAGAAAGTATGACAGAGCGCATTGCAAATTTGTTTAAGTGTGAGACAATGTTTTCACCAGTGCACCTTGATATAGTTTTTGTTTGCGACATTGACTGGAGTAAGTTCAATGCTTTCAAATTTTAACATAGACTCTATGGTGACTAATGATGACCCATCTCAAAGTGCAAGTCAGTATGACATGTACGAAAAGAGTTATGACAGTTTTACCAAAGACAGTGTGAAGCTGACAGGACAGAATATGAAGATAGAATTGGTAAAGATCTATGGGATTATTTTGTTTATAAAAATAATGAATTAACAATATAAAGGGATGAAATCCTATATTTTAACCCTTAGATAAATTTATTTTTTAATATGGTATTCGACCAAGTAAAGTTATTAGCCTTAATAACTTGTATAAATGTAATTGTAAATTGTAAGAAGGAAAAGTGTGGTAATGATGTAATATGCGAGATATATGATGTATATGTAATAGAAATAGTGAAAGAGTAGTGAAGAGATATTGATGCAAGTAGTATAAGGTTATGTACCTTGACCTATTTTTGTAATTAGTGTATACTGTACATTACTTGTTTGGGCAGTGGGCTCAGCTGGTAATCACATTTTGTACTACCAACTCCTAACAGGGTTGAGGCTTCTAACAAGGCCTATAGTCCCTTTATCAAGACTGATACACTATATGCTTGTAATAGACTTCTAACAGGGTCAACATCCTTAACAAGATACTTTTGATTAGTGGATCTTTGTGGGTACCATCCCCACTGGGGTTTTCCCTTGGCCAGGGTTTCCTTGAGAAGAAATCATGTGTTATGAGTTCTTTAGTTTTATTGCTATGCATATTTTTTAGCTTCTTATGTTATGCATATGTAAAGATAATCTAGTATATCCATAACTAGGAAAAAGATAAAGTTTGTAGAATACTGATTCACCCCCCCTCTCAGTATTCCCCTATTTCTAACAAACAAGGTTAAAGAAATTAAGGTCAAAGTTACCAACAATGGGAAAATGATTAACAAAGTCCGAGCCACAGCAATGAAGGACTCAACCCCGGCTTTCATCAACCTGAACATGCTTCACAACTACCTAGAGAAAAACCAGTTGGAAAATGCGACCATTAGTATTGAAGATGACGCTAGGAATGCAGGTCCAGGTACTAGAACTAGAGCATGTACTTAGAGGAAGATCCCTAAGAAGCCAAAGGAGCTAAAGGACCTAAAAAAAGAAATCCAGAAGATGGACGAGCTGAAGATGAAGGCGAACAAAATGATAAGCAATTAGTTTTGTCTAGTTGGTTGTTGGGTGTTGCTAGTAGTGTTGCTAGATCTATTTTTCTTTTATTTTGTTATTGTTTCTAGTGTTTTTTTGGGTCCTGCTCTATTCTTTCCAGCAGGTGTCTCATTTTGGAAAACTTTCATGCTTTATCATTTTTCTATGATGTAAATGGTTTCGGGTTCCATTCAAAACCTATTTTTACCTTATTCAAAAACTTTTGACCAGCATTCACTATGGGGTCAACAAGATAAAACTTAACATTCAATGAATGTCATACAATAGAAGAATAAGACTATTAAGTCACTCGGTTAAGAGATTTTCCTGAATAAATGGTTAAACTAATATAGTACTAATCTGATTTAAATACAAATCATTTAAAATATTCAGATCTATGTTAAGCTCATAAAATGCTCTAATCATTAATCAATTCACTTCCTCAATATTTCTCAATTTACTTTCACTTAGTAAATAGTTCTCTGACACTCAGTAATGTCTGCAGTTCGGTTCTTCAAATAACTAGTTTGATCAGGCATGCATGAATAAAGTCTTCACGTGAAATCTCTATAGTCTTCTTCTTTCCTGCATGTTTCAATAATGAAACTCATATCTCTTAAATAGACAAGTAAACCATTTGTATATCAGCCATCATATTTTTCCTCATAATCTCTTTCATCCATTTTGCCTCTTAAACCTTCCTTGGCAGATGTATCCATAACACATTTCAATCTCATCCTTTAGATCATCTCTAAATTTTATTAGTTGTGGACCTCATAATTAACTTTATCATTAAATTCAAAATCATAACAATTTCCAACTCATCAATTTTAGTTGGTTGTTCTTAGCATTTAATATTTTCATCCATACTTGGTTAATATAGAAATGTGTCAGTGATAACTAACTCGATTATTACTATCACTCGGTTATACACTGCACTAGCTCGGTGTATACATAAATCTTCAATTACCGACCACATTGACATGTTCTTTTAAAATCTCTTCTTCATAATAGATTAATGTAACATGCTGAAGTCAACAATATAAAGTCATAGACTCATCATAAGTTACC
>BSBK01001152.1:1597500-1815000 GCA_027943335.1 Chamaecyparis obtusa | reverse complement strand
TATTTTATTTACAATTTTTTGGAGTACAATATAATTGAGTGGTATACTCAAACAATGCAAAGAAACTTCTACGCCCCCAATTACAGAGAATAGAGAAAGGACATTTATACCCTTTGGATAAATATGAATCAAAATAGAAAGATGGTATCCTATGATTTCTATCTAAAAAGAATTTCCAAGGGAGTCAACACATCCAGTCTTGGAAGAAGATTCACATGTGTGGCCCACATCATATCCTAACATAAAATTCATCTCATGAGGTTCCAGTAGAGTTAACTAATATGGATAGACTTGTGGATATGAAGTTCCACTTTTTACATTGTGAAAGTACAATATGATGCTCTTTAGGGGTGGGTTCTCTATTAGAAAGCTTGAAAATATCTCTAAGTCTATCATATAATGGAATCCTTGCTATTTTTTATTTTATGTAGTTTAGTATATTTATCTTATCCCATGATGGCTAATAATTTTGATATTGAGTAAGGCTGATAATATTGATATTGAGGAAATGTCTCCTCATTTTTCATGGGTGGCAACCCAATTTTGGTGTGAGAGAGAGGGGGGGGGGGTGAGAAGTAGAGAGAGAGAAGGGGGAGGCCATAACCTAGTTCCTAGGATGCATTAATGTGTAATAGAACAACTTAACAACCCTAAAGATGTATAAAGAGGGGTCCTAAAGAGTCATAAGAGGTCATAAGGGGTCTTAGGACACATTAATTTTTCATAGGACCCCTAAAGACACCTTACAACCCCTTACCATACATTAGTGTATGGTAAGTGGTTTTAAGGGGTTTTAAGGGGTCCTGAGACACATTAATGTGCACTAGGACCCCTTAGAAAGTCTTAGGATTCCTAATATATAGATAAAGGGGTTCTAAAGGGTTATAAGGGGTCCTAGAACACATTAATGTTTCCTAGGACCCCTTAAGAACCCTTTCAACCACTTAGGAACTCTTACCATACATTAGTGTATGGTAAGGGGTCCTAAGAGGTCTTGAGGGGTCCTAGTGAACATTAATGTGTCTAAGGAACCCTTAACAACCATTAGGACCCCTAAGAGGTAGAGAGAGGGGTCCTAAAGGGTCATAAGGGCTCCTAGGACACATTAATGTGTACTAGGACCCTTTGAGAGCCCTTACAACCCCTTAGAACCCCATATCATACCTTACCATATGGTAAGAGGTCCTCAGAGGCCTTAAGGGATCTTGGAACACATTAATGTGTCCTAGGACCCCTTAAAAATTGTTAGAACTCCTATGATGTAGAGAGAGGGGCTCTAAATTGTCATAAAGGGGCCTTGGACACATTAATGTGTCCTAGGACCCCTTATGACCTTGTGTAATTCTTTAGGAGCCCTCTTTCTACATATTAGTGGTCCTAAGAGTTGTTAAGGGGTCCTAGGACACATTAGTGTGTCCTAGGACCCCTTACCAACTACTAATGTATGGTAAGGAGTCCTAAGGGGTCATAAGGGATTTTAAGGTAGGACACATTAATATGTCCTAGGACCCCTTGATGACCTATTATGACCCTTTAGAACAATACTTTCTACATCTTAGGGGTCTTAAGGGTTGGTAAGGGGTCCTAGAACACATTAATGTGTCTTAGGAACCCCTAAGAACCCCTTAATATACACTAATGTATTGTAAGGGATCCTAAGGGATTGCAAGGTGTCTTAAGGGGTCCTAGGGTATATTAATTTGTCCAAGGACCTCTTATGAATTATTAGGATCCTTTAGGACCCCTAAGATACACAGTACGGGGTCCTAAATGGTCCTAAGGGGTTATAAGTGATCTTAGAACATATTAATGTGTCCTAGGACCCCTTACGACCCATTATGATGCTTAAGTAACCCTCTCACTACATCTTAGGGGTTATAAGGGGTTATAGCACATACTAATGTGTCCTACAACCCCTTAAGACCTATTATGACCCCTTAGGACCCCTTACAATAGATAAGTGTATGGTAAGGGGTCTAAAGGGGTCCTAGAAAAGATTAATATATCTTAGGGCCCCTTAAAAACACTTAAGACTAACACAATGTAGAGATCAAGATCCTAAAGGGTCATAAGAGGCCCTAAGACAAATTAATATGTCCTAGGACCTCTTATGAACTTCAATCACCCCATAGGACGAGTTACAATAGATCTTAGGGGTACTAAGGAGTTATAAGGGATCATAATGTGTTATAGGACACATTAATGTGTCCTAGAACCCCTTATGACACCTTATGACACTTTAGGACCCCTCTCTCTACATATTAGGGGTTTTAAAGATTGTTAAGGGGTCCTAGGACACATTAGTGTGTCCTAAGACCCATTAAGACCAATTAGGACCCCCTACCATACACTAATGTATGGTAAGGGGTTCTATTAGCACTTAAACTTGTAGATGAATAGAAGATTCAGAAAACTCCTGAAATCACAACTCATGTATACCCAATCAATGCATCTAGCACAATTCAAATGCTAAGGTATTAAGGTTTTAAAACTTTCTTCGCTTCGAGTATAAAACTAAGGTGGGTTTACCTTTCTCAAAAGCTTCTACAAAGCATGACAATAGAGATCTATGTGCTTGACATAGACAATACAATTTAGAAAGTACAATAAATGTAAATGAACAAATTATTTAATTTTTTTGGTGGTAGATACAAGCAAATCAAGCAATAACCAGTGCCTTATTCATTGGCAATCAGAGTCAAACCCTACATCAACTGAATCCTATTAAGAAAAATATACTAAGAACTTGAATGAAATATTTGGTAGTCCTTCTTTCAATCACTTTCCCTGTCATCAAATTCATATACAGATAATTGATTCCCAGGAGCCTCCCTTAAGAATTACTCTTTCCTTGAAAGAACTTAAGCTTAACCCCTATGTCTACCTTATAAACAATACCTTAAAAAGCCTTACAATTTAATACATAAAAGAACCAAATCATCCATACACAAAGACAATCATAAAATAGTAACGAAGTTCTTGTATTTTGTATTAATAAATCAACTGCATCAGTACAATTTGATAGAGATTTCTCTAAAAATTCGGTCCTATATTCAAAAATTTCTTTACATAGTATAACTAACCACCCTTACAAAAGAACCCAAATTGCCTTATATACTACTAGCCATCTTGGAATCCTTAAGAGGATGCAACAAGCTTCACATGGCTAGGAGAGTGACTTGCACTACAGACAAAAAGGTACAAACATAATGGCAAAGACTAGAGCAAACAAAGAGAAGTTCCCAACAATTGGAATCTTCACAGGTGGCACCTTTATCTAAGGATACTTCAGAGTAGTTACTTGATTTGTCACATGAATGATGACCACCATTACAGGCTAACCTACATCATCCTTTGTTTGATACATGCTCTCCCTGGAATTCTGGATCAAGTGCCATGTGTAATTTTACTCTTCTTCTTCTTCTACTTCTGGCTCTAAAACAGCTGGCTTCTTCTTCTTTTTCTGTGTGCTTTTGTCCCAAGTTGCCACATCATCATCAGATGGCCAATTATAAATCTATAGCTCATGTAGTGTCTTCAACTATTATTCCCACTTGGAATCGGTTATGCCATTAACCTCTACAAAAAACTTTGTGCAATCATTTTCAACTTTGAACAAGTTGTCATTTATACCGTTGCACCCATCCAAGTCTACAGAACCATCACCATCAAGGAAAGCCTCCTACCTAATCACCATTTCAACCATTTACAACTTCCACTCATCAACACTTACCACACTCCCATCATCATTATAAATAGAAGGCATATATTTACTATCATTCTTGTCAAATATGGCTAGCTCGACCTTCACTTGATTTGATTTTCCTTTGAAAAGTTTTGTAACAGCACTAACTAATCCAATCTTCTCATATACCTTTGTTACCACTTTAGGGATATCAGGCTTATGTTCCTACAAGGCATCAAGTTTTTCAAACAACAAAATCCTCATGGACCATACACTATAAAGTGGCTCCAAAGTAGCCAATGACTTATTTATTTTCTCATTTTCCTTGTGCAACAAAATAACTGACTGATGGACTGACTCAATTTTCTATTTTATTTTTTTCTATCTATTTTGCACAACCTCTACCATGGTCTTGAAGGTCGCATCTAGTCTCACCTTCTCTAGATCCTCAGTTGGCCTATCAGGAACCTCTGCCTCTAGCTGAGGAGGGGCCTCAACTTTCAAAGGAGGAGGAATTGCCTTTGAAGCTTCTTCAAGCTTAGCCTTTAAATCCTCAAGTTCAACCTCCATCTTCTTGATTACCATTAGCCTCAAATCTTTGTCCTTACCAACCTCTATTGAATTTTCAAATAATCTATCATACCTTTCAGACAGCTAGATGGTGTTTGCTTCATTAAGTTCGGAAAAGTGTGTTACTACCTTGGACACCTCAAGATCAGTAGTGTTTTGGACAGTCTAGATGATTTTTTTTCCTTCCATTTTATCTTTAATATGCTAAGGATGGATTTTGAGTTATAGGAGCTGAGGAATACAAAGAAACAACTTGAGACTTAGGGTCATAACTACTCCCTCTTATCATGTCATGAATCTGTACTTCATACAACAAGCTACCCTCTTTCTATTTTCTTATTTGATCAATAATGAAGGTAGAGGTCAAGTATCATCTAGGAGTTAAAAGCATTCCACTTGATCTAACCATCTCCCTTGCCTCCTCCACAATAATCCTTTCAAGACTAGGGTCATATGATGTCAAATCCCTCATAGTCTCATCACTTGGTTGCATTCCTTTAGGAAGGGTCTTTGCAACCTCATTTTGTTTCCTCCAAATGAGGAAATCCATGAAATCTTTATTTTGGATGAACTGGTCACCATTGAGGAACTCCTCCTGATAAAGTTCTCTTTCATATTTTCCCAATAGTAAGGGAAAATCCCCTTCCTCTTTTGATACAATATTTTTACCATCTCTGATGGCTTTCCTTAGTTGATGATGGTAGGCCCTGTTACTAGGCACAAGAGCTAAAGCTCTATCATGTACCTTCCTCTATTTTTTCTCCTTTGCAAGCTCACCTAACTCAAGCTTTTTTTTTCAATGGTGGCTCTAAAGTAGCCCCCTCTTCTTGTGCATATTGGGTCAAACCAATAATTGGTGAATCCCCTACTTGAGGGGGACTACTACCTTCTTGTGAGTCACCAAGAGACTCCTCAAGCTTAGATGTAGAATAATCTCTCGGTACTTCCAACTTATCCTCAAGAAACCCCTCCAATTTATTGCATAGGGTTCCATGCATCTCTATCATTTTCTCCTTCATTTTCAAGTATGGGAGCTTAGGGAAAAATCCATCAAAAGGAATCCTGACATTCTTCAGTTTTACCTCTATGTCTAGAAAATTAAAATATTTTCTCCACCTTCTTTGGGCCTCATCATAATCCAAAATATTTCTTATCACATCTTCTTCATTTAAGCCTTCATGCTCTCTAATTGTCCCATTGTTTGGAATCAAAGTCATCTTGGCAGTCCTGATAAAGTCTTCAAGATCAACATATCTACAGGTGCATGAAATCATCTTGAAATGTTTTAGCCAGCTACTGACTTGATCAAGTGCCCTCTTCCCAATCAAGAAACTTCCAATTCTAAACTACCTTAGTATGAAGGTACCCTTCCTATGAGATGCCAAGTGTTCTATGTCAGTCCATATCAATTGTCAAATAAATTCCATCATAGAAACTCTAGGAGGCACAAATTTGGGTAGCAGATGTGGGGGTTGAGGGAAAACATAAACCCTAAGAACTGTAAAGTTTTCCCCAAGGTAGAAGTCACCCCAATTATGGTTTCCTGGGCACTTATCTTCATACTACATTAGCCTTAACAAATTCCACACCTTAGTTGACATTCTTACTATATTTGTTCACAACAACCCAACAATTGGATAAACAAAGTAATTCTGGAAAATATCAAAATTACACTCATTGGACATGTAATTCCAAGCCCTCAGCCAAAATTACAATGGGTTAGGATGGCACTCTAAAGTATTTCTCAGCTTCAACATTGTTGCATCAAGATGATTAACATAGTGGTACAAAATCAAGTGCATAAGGAGGGAGTAATGCATAAACCTGATAGGTTTCTTATTTTCCTTAACAGATATCAGCCCCTCATGCATTCTATTGATCACATACTAGATGTAATCATAGTCAGTGTTAGAGTGAGAGTTTTGAATATCTAGAATTATCATCAAAAGGTGAGTAGGCATTTTCTCCTCATCCCCATCTATCCCGAGAACCCTGCACAACCCATGAAACTAGAATTTCATGTAGTGATTGAAGATTTTAAATTCATAAGGAGCATTCATACTTGGAGGGAGAGGAGATATATATTTACCCTGCTTGGGCATGTGCTTAACTATCTGACTCTTCACTGACCCAATATTACTCGCATATTTCAGCCTTTCCTTCTTCTAATCAATTTCAGTGGAAGAAGAGGCAAAGAAATCAAATGCCTTCATGAATGATCCCCTACTCAAGTTAAGAAAAATAGACTGGTTCTCAAAAATAATGGTTCTAGAGATAGGATCATACAACCTAGCCAACACAATAATCAAGTCGACATCTAAGAAAACATCAGGCACAATTAACTTTTCCATCCCCAAAGCCCAAGCATTACATATAGGAATTGGTTTATGCCTATTATTGTAAAAGTATGAGAAAATTGTGTAACTTGAGCCTAAAGGAGTGATGGGGTCCCTACACTTGTCCATGAGATCTTCAAAAGCTATATAAATGGCTTTCTTATTCTGATTTGACTCAAGAAGTAACATGAGGAACTTGTCTGAATAATTGGGCTTTCCCTTGTCATCACCACCCTACTCCTTAACTGCTCCACTAGATGATGCAATGCTCACCTCTGGATGACTCAGCTTACCAAACACAAACTCCACAGCACTATAGCTTTCTTTTATTCTCAATCACTACTTCAGCGCCAACAATCTCAATTATCTCTAGAATAGCTTTGAGCACAGAAAGCAATGAATCCTTGCCTATAAACTTTGAGAATTGAATGCGTACAATTGCTAAATCATCACAAATCTTGGCTATTCAATTGTGCATATTACCAACCTTTGAATCAAAGCAAGCCTTGGCGTGGATGTTGACAGGCTGATTTAAAAAATCAAATTATAGAGCGCTAGAGCAATGATTACAGATTTTGGCATTAAAACCCTTAATTACTAACAAAAACCTTCGTTAAAACCTGATTGGATGGCATTTTACCCTTTTCCAGCTTGGAAGAGTACCTTTTCCATGTTGTAATAGCTCATAACATTGATTAGCATAAAAAATTAACCAAACTTAATTTAGAGATCAAGCGAACAAAGGATCTCATGATCTCCGCAAGAAATACTATTCCTGGGTTAAGTTTGGAGATTCAGTGACGAGGCCATTCATGAAATCTTAGAGTGATCTCTTAACTCATGAATTTACTTAGAGATTTAGGGACCACCATTGATCCCAAAGATGATCAATGGTCCTTAGACATTCTTTTAAAATCCATCATAATCCCACCATAATCAGAGATTGGGTGACTGAAGGCAATCTCTAGTTCTTAGAACACTTTATTCAATCACAGTTAGACTCAAAGAATATGTGACCAAAGACTTCACCAATTCTCACAATCCTTTTCTTAACTCAGCTAACATCTGGAGATCCCACAAATAGAGCCCTTTGCAAACCCATGAGCATATTATCTTAACCATAGTGACATCTGGAGAATTAGTGAACAAGAAAATCTCTTAATCTCAAGAAGCCACTTCTAACTCTAGTTCAATCTTGTGATCCAACGAACATGAATATCTTGTGTTCTCAAAAATAAATGCTTAACCAGAGTTAGACTTTGAGATTGAGAAAATAACCCATATCTCCCATTTTTTGAATACCTTGCATACCTTAGGTTACATTCTTAGATTATACGTTGACTGTAGATCCTAAAAACAATTAGCAGTTATTGCTGAATCGCCCAATCCATTAGACCTTTTCTTTTTAATTATGAGACTTAGCCAACACAACATTTTCTTAATCTCCTAAGGTTTAGAACTTTGACCTTTTCATTCTAAGAACCCACGAATGAAGGAAAATAACCTTTTAACTTTGCCTTGTCGCTAGATCGCCAAAAGACTTGGGACTTCACTAACTAATTCTAAGATTCAGCGAACACTTTGATTTTCTAGGTTGCCAAAGATTTAGAACATTACCAACTTTTCCTGAGATCAAGCGACTAAGAGAACTTTATCCTTTGCCAAAATACTTTATCGAAGCCGCCAAACTTAGTGATCATGAAAATAAGACTTAGTCACTGAATCACCAAAGAATTTATTGTGGGACCCATTCTTTGTGAGATTAAAACAACGTTGTTGATCCCAGAGATGATCAAGGGTCCTCACCGAATTACTAGAATATTTAAGACTTAGCTGCCTAATTTGGAGAATAGGAGATAGTCGATATGCCAAGTCACCAGAAGTTAAAGTGAAACCGCCAAGAATCAAGCAAGCAGGAGACCATACACTCACTGATTCATAGAATGTTAAGACAAACCATGACATAAACTGGGAGATTCAATGACTAACAAAAAGACAAAAAAGGACTCACCACAATCGCTAGTTCACTAAAAGACTTGAAGACATGGAAAAGCGTTGTGCGATTCATTGAAGACAAGGAAAAGAATGACCACATACAAATTGGAAGACTTAAGTGACCGAAAATTAACGCACAAATATAAGGAACTAGGGAACACTTAAGACACACTGAGAGAAAGACTAGACCAAGGCAAAAATATTAGTGCAAGGGTTTTAGCAACACAAATATGGCTTTTTTTGAGAAATTTTAAAACCCTAAACTAGGTGAAGACACATGCAAAGACACAGGACAAGGACCTAAAACAAAAACATCAAAAAATCTAAAATATATCCAATAGTGGCTCTATTTGAGGATGCTTGAATGCAAGTTCATAGCAAGAAACTACGAATCTCTTAGTGGTAGACCACAAAACCCTAACCTAAGGCAAGAAGCAAACACACAACAAAAGAAAACACACCTGTACATATATACAAAGCTACTGTGCATGGAAGAGAAAGAGAATCAATTGAAGAAATATTTTAGAAATTATCCATGCACTGGAAATTCATGTTCTTCACCATTAAAATTTCTTAATAAATATGAATCCTTTCCATGAATTTGATGAATAATGAAAGGTCCTATCCATAAGGATTCAAACTTTCTATTCTTTCCTTTGTCCTCAGCCCTGGCATTCCATTGAAGCACCATATCACTAGGCTAGAATTTTCTAATAGTAGCTCTTTTGTCAAAAAGATATTTCATTTTTTGTTGTAACTTCAAATTTTCTTTATGACCCTCTCTTCTGAGTTCATCCAATTCCACTAACTGAATCATCCTATCCTACAATGGATCACTGATTTCCATCTCTTCTTCTCTTATGAACTAGTAAATACACAAAAAATTATTCACAGGAAGCTTGGACTTTACACCATAAACCATTTCAAAAGGGGACTTCCCTATTTCCTTCTTTTCAATAATTCTATCACCCCATAATGCCAATTTTAGTTTTACATGCCAGCTTCTTTTGTTTTTCTCCAAGGTTTTCTTTAGAATCTGTAGAATACTTTTGTTACTTGATTTTGCCTACCCATTGGATTTTGGATGGTATGCGAATGAATATGATAAAACTATCCCCATTTTAGCAAAAAAATTAGTGAATTCTTGTGACCTAAAGCTCATAGCATTGTCCATTACTAGTTTCATGGGTACACCAAACCTAGTAATTATGTTGTTCATCAATAATTCAATTACTACTATACTAGTTGCCTTTTTGGTTGGAATGTCTTCAATCCATTCAGTAAAATAATCAGTGGCCACCAAAATGTGACTATGCCCTCAACTGGACTTTTCTGAGAATTCCCCAATAAAATCCATACCCCACATAGCGAAAGGGGCTTTTGCAACCACATGATCCAATAGAAAGGTGCCTGAGAATTTTAATTTCTTTGAAAATATTTGACATGATTCACATTTTCTAACATATAAATGGGTATCCTTGAACAATACCAGCCAACAATATCTAGCTCTCAAAATCTTATGATTTGTAGACCTAGCTGAATGGTGCCCTCCACACATTCTTGAGTGCATCTCATGCAAAACCTTTTTAGATTGTTGTTTGTCTAGACAAAATAGCAATATCCCATTATTGTCCTTCCAAAACAAATCACCTTGTATCAATACATACCTTTGAGCCTACAATCTTAAGCTTCTTCTTTGATTGTCATTCAACTCTTGTGGACAACTAGCATGTTTGAGGAAATGAACAATATTTGTGTACCGGGGCTTCATTTCAATGCTAGTTACATATCCTTCACTAATGGACAAATTATTTACTTGCACGAGATCCATATTCTCCTCTATCATCAATTTTGCAATCCCCGAACCTCTCACAAGCTTGGTAATGTGGATTTATATATCAAATTCTTGGATCCTGTTGATCCATTTACATCTTTTTCTAGTAATCTCACTTTGACTCAAAATGTCTTTTACTGCTGCATGGAGTACATATGCATTCACCTTAGCACATACTAGATAAGGTCTAAAAGCTTTGACTACCTTGACTAGTGCATATGCCTATTTCTCCATCATTTCATAGTTAAGCTCAGTAGATTGCAGTGATTTGCTAAAGAAAGCAATAGGATGTTCAAAACCCTCTTCATCTTTCTGCAACAAAATAACAGCAATTGTGAGAAAAGATGCAAAGGAAAATAAAGAGAAAGGCTTGGAGTAATCAAGAGATATCAAGATAGGGGCTTCTTGGATTGCTTGTTTGATCCTTTCAAAAGCTTGCTGAGTCTCACTCTTCCAATCAAACTTCACATCTTTCTTCAGAAGCTTGACTATGGGTTTGACTAATTCTGCAAAATTTGCAATAAACCTCTTGAAAAAATTAATCTATCCTAGAAAAGACTGTACACCTTTGATATTCTTAGGGGGGAGGACCTTCTTGATTGCCTCCACTCTTTCTGGATCAATTCTCACTCCCTCCTTTGATACTATGTGACCAACCAATTTTCCTTCAGTAACAGTAAATTGACACTTCTTGGGATTCAGTGAGATACCAAACTCCAAAGCCTTGACAATAACCTTTTCCAAATGGTTACAGTGATCCTCAAATTTCTTAGAGTATGTAGTTAAATCATCTTGGTACACAACCATAAGGACATTAATTAGATATTTGAAATCAACACCCATTGTCCTTTGAAAGTTTGCCCCAGCATTTTTCAAACCAAATGGCATTTAGACATATACATAAGTTCCCCACGGGGTGGTGAATGTTGTCTTGAATTGTTTAGATTATTTAACCAATACCTGATTGTACGCTAAAAAACTATCCATCATAGACAATAATTCACAACCAGTTACCCTATGCAACATAGCTTCCATGTTTGGCAACCCATAATTATCTTTGAGTGAGGCAACATTTAAATTTCTAAAGTCAACACAGAGTCTAATATCACCATTCTTCTTCCTTACTAGCACAATCAGAGACCCAAGAGGAATGTCTAATAGGCTCAATGATACCAGCATCCCTTAATTTTGTCAATTCAACTTGCATCTTTGTGGCTAATAAGGGATTCATAGGCCTCTACTTCTATCTGAATGGTTTGGTATCTTCCTTTAAGGGAATCTCATGTTGAAAAAGATCTACTCTATAAGCTTTGAGGTCATCATAAGACCAGGCAAACACATGCTTGTACCTTTTCAACAATATTATCAAATTTCCCCTAACCTCTCTACTCAAATTTTTCCCAATGTATACCATTTGAGGGGATGTTTCAAATCCTAAGTTTATTTCCTCTAGGTCCTCCATTTTGGTATTAGACTTTTGAGATAGATAGCCATCATTGATTTTAAACATACCTTCTAATTCCACTAATCCCTTAGGTATATAATTTGTGGGAAATTGGACTATCTCATTTCCCATAATGCATTATTTTCCATCAACAATCTATTGTGAAGCACTAAAGTCTATTTGCTACCCATCATATTGATCTAGACCTTGAAGAAACCTAAGGATATCAAAGTTATCTTCAAAGACTTGCCAATTATACACATTGTCAGGTACTACAAGCCTACTTTTTACTTCTAACATGGACACACCAGTTAGAGTAATTTCATTATTTTTTAGGGCCACATTGGCTAGGAAATCAGCCATGATATTGTTTGACCTTTCTACCCATAGGATATTGAAAAACTCAAAAAACTCTAGTCTATCCCAGATAGCATGCTTGTATAATTTCAACCTTTTATCCTTAGAAGCATATTTAGATCTAACTTGGGCTATAATAAATTAGGAATCACCATGGAATTTTAAGCATTGGATACCATGTTTTATAGCAACATATAACCCCAATATTAGAGCTTCATACTCAGCAGTATTATTGGTACATTCAAAAGTTAATAAAAATGAGTATTTGAAATAAGTACCTGAAGGGGAGATAAACACAACACCAGCTCTTGAACCTTCATTAGAGAATCCACCATCAAAATACATATGCCAGAGCCCATCTTTTTGTAGTATTAGTTCATCCACTATTGGGTCTATGTTTTTCATTTGAGGAACTACCTCTTCAACCATAAAGTTGTCCATGTCAATGTCCACAAAATAGTTTAAATCCTCTAGTGCAACCTTTTCAACCATAACTGAAGAACGGGTCTCCCTATACAAATTTACTTCTATCACATTGACTGGAATAGTTGCATATGACAAATCCAATTGCAATTTTCCTCCTACTATTGCAGCCCACTTTCTTGATAGAAGCATGCCATAATGGGGTTTAGTATCCACAACAACTACATCCATCTTATATGTGGCATCTGGGAATGTAGAAATATTTACTTCTATCCCCACTAGGGTTTCAACAATAGGCACTTCCCTATTGTCCATGGCATAAAAACTACAATTGGAAGTGTCAACTTGCAATCCTAGCTCCTTCATCACATTATAGGGCATTACTGTGGCAGCAACACCAAAATCAATCATACAATTTTTTAGCAAGAAATTATTCACAATTAATGTCACATAAAAGGGATCAATAAAAGAAGCCTTTTTTGTTACAATATTTCCAACACACACATTAGAAATTTCCTTAATCTAATCAAGCCCTTCCACTGCATTCTCCTTTTCTTGCATAACAGGACCCACTCCTTGTTCACTTATGAGAGCCAGGGTAGTTGTCTTATGTTCTTTGATTTTCAACATCTCTAACAAAGGAATAGAGACCTTCATTTGAGATAAGGCATGCCTCATGTCAAAAGTGGGAGGATCAATAAAAGGGTCTAAAAAATCTTTTGTCTTCCGAGTCTTCCTCTTGGCTTTATCAACAACAACCTATTCATTCCTTTTTCCTTTCAGCAATAGGCCCCTCTTTCTTATCATTGATAACACCTGGCTTTGGGGAATATTTGTTCTAAGGGTTATCCTTAACAAATACTAACCTCAATACTCCTTGATCAACATCTACCCATCTATTCCTCAAATTGTATGAGGACTTAGCTTGTTTTATGGTAGCCACAATCAAAGTTCTAATTCCCTCTTCACTAGGCTTTCTCCATTGTTTCTCACCTGATCCTGACTCAACCATCTTATTTTTACACATCAAAATCAGGTTCCTCTTGATCAGAATAGGTGAATATTTTTTGTTCATAGTCAGGGAGGATCCTTCTCTTATAATCAACATCAGCAAAAATACTTTCATCATCTAAGGACACAAGATCTTCCATCTTCTCAGTGGTAAACATGTTAATAGCAGGCTTTTCAGATTCTTCATAATCTCATGTATATGAGTTATCAACTTCTTCCCCCAAAGCTTCAGCCACAACACACTGGAAAGGTGAATGAGGCATGTTACAAGCCACACACCAAGGAGTGTTTTCAATATTGTGTGTTGTATTTTTCTTTAAAGGATCTGGAGTATCTCTCCCCTTTTGAGGCTCATTATTATCAATGACAGGCTTCCCACCCTTCCATTTTGTCTTATAAGGCCTATCCCTTAAATTTGGAAGTCTTTCTTGTCTCTGATAAGATGATCTATTGTCCTAAAAATTTCTCCCACCCTTTTAAAACATTTTTGGGAAATCTTTGGCAACATTAGCCAATTTATCCATTTTATCATCATCCTTGGTTGGCCTTGCAAGTTGCAGCCTTGTTTCTTTCCACAACCTTCCCTCATCCCTCTTATACATTTGACCAGATGCCTTTCAATTGCTTTCAATATTTATGGCCAACTTAAAGGCATCCCTTAGGGTAAAAGGATTCTTATCTCTCAAAAGATATGGCATCTTACCATCCATAGAATTAAAGTATGTGATTAGTCAAACTACATCATCCAACCTCAATACTTGGAATAATTTTTTCATGGCCTTTTGGAATCTGCCATTAAACTCTGACATGCTCTCATTGTAGTGCTTTTTGATATTGTTAAACTCATTGAGCATGTAGCTTTAATTAACATGTTCTACATATTGTTCTTTAAAACACCTAACAAACTCATCCCATGATGTAATACTATTCTCTGGTAGACCTCTATACCAATCCCTAGCATCTTCAACTAATGACTGAACAAAAAGCTTCATTATAGCATCTTCATGCTCAATCTCATAATCATTAATCTTATCTATAAATAATATCAGATGCTCTTCACATGTAATCACATTGTTTCCAATAAATAATGGGATCTTTTCTCTAATCTCATTTGGAATGACATTAGGCTGACTAGGGATACCATCCAAAAATAAAGGCCTATACCTATCCAAGTGAACTGGTCTCCTTTGGAAATTAGGCTGGGGTTGGGGAACTGCAACAACATTTTGACAAGACATATTTCCCATTGAACCACTAGTCACAGGGGGAATTGGATTGGTATTTAGATTTAGTCCAGATGCACTTTGTCCAGGATATGAGGCTTGGAGATTGGGAAATGAACTGCAAGGCTAACTTGATGGGATTGTTCCTGAAGTAACAGGGATTGAGCTACTAGCAGATGTGTTTATATTGGCATGCAAGAAAGAAATATTTCTTTTCATTTCATCTGCAATAGCCTCTAATTCTGACTTCTCAAGCTAGAGAGCCAGATCTTCTTTAGCCTTTCTAGCCTTTTCCAAATATAGGCTTTCTTGGGAAATAGTGTTAGCATTAACAACATTCTTCTTAGGTTCATTGATACTTACACCAACCACTTTCTATTTTCCTTTATCATGGATTTCCTTTGTGGTATTTCTAATATCCTCATTTCATTTGATTTCAGATGGGTGTAATTTCCTGAGAACATGACCCGTTCCCTCAAATTCATCTTGGTTAGTTTTACCACCTTCAGCCTAATTTCTTAAGGCCCCCATGTCACCAAATAGTTCTTTATCTAAACCTTGGACATCTTGGCTTAGATCCCTAGCTTGGATCTCATTTTTCTTGGTTTTTCTTATAAGATCTTGCCTTTCCACAAGCAATTCATAAATTTGTTGTTCCCTAGCCTTCCTCCTATTATCCATTTCTAATAGTTGTTCACATTCCTTTTTCCTCAAAGAAATTACTTCTTCTCTTAATTTTTCTGAATCATATGAGGCAGTCTCTATAGTAGAAGTTTCCCCTAGTGGATCTAGAGTTTCTCTTGCAGGGAAAAAACCTACTTGTGTGATCTCTTCTTCCTGAGGGAAATCAACATGGAGCATGACTTTCTTAACAAGTTTTGGGTCATCAGAAGAAGAAGAAGCTTCATGGGGATGAGGTGTAGGGATTCTTCTCTTGAGGGTCTAACATGGTTAGCGGTAATGTGACCTCTCCTAGACCATTGTTTCCTACTAGGTGTGTGAAGCTCATCACCGATATTAATCTCAGGATGATACTTGAAATAAGACATAGTAAATCTTGGTTGACTCATGGCATGTCACAATAAGATATAACAAAATTTTTATAGATACCAGCAACTAGTAATCATAGATTTTTAGAGTCACCACCCACAAACAAATAGGAATAAAAATATAACACCAGTCTACAACAAACACAATGGATGGTATTGTATGAACAACACAAATCCGATCTGTATTCTCGTTAGTTCAACAGAAGAGTCACCAGTAACTTGTAGATGAATAGAAGATTTAGAAAAATCTTGAAATCACAACTCATATATACCCAATCAATGCATCTAGCACAATTCAAATGCTAAGGTATTAAGGCTTTAAAACCTTCTTCACTTCAAGTATAAAACTTTGCGGGTTTCCATTTCTCAAAAGATTCTACAAAGCATGACAATAGAGATCTATATGCTTGACATAGACAATATAATTTAGAAAGTACAATAAATATAAATGAATAGATTATTTAAGTTTTTTGGTGGTAGATACAAGAAAATCAAGCAATAACCAGTGCCTTATTCATTGGGCATCAGATTTAAACCCTACATCAACTAAATCATATTAAGAAAAATATACTAAGAACTTGAATGAAATGCCTGGTACTCCTTCTTCCACTCACTATCCCTGTCATCAAATTCATATACAAATAATTGATTCCCAAGAGCCTCCCTTAAGAATTACTCTTTCCTTAAAGAACTTAAGCTTAACCCCTATGTCTACCTTATAAAAAATGCATTAAAAAACCTTACAGTTTAATATATAATAGAACCAAATCATCCATAAACAAAGACAATAAAAAAATAGTAACAAAGTTCTTGTATTTTGTCTTAATAAATCAATTGCATTAGTACAATTTGACAAAGATTTCTCAAAAAATCTGGTCCTATATTCAAAACTTTATGTACACAGTATAACTGACCACCCTTAGAAAATAAACAAAATTTCCTTATATACTACTAGCCATCTTGGAATCCTCAAGAGGATGCAACAAGCTTTAGATGGCTAGGAAAGTGACTTGTACTATAGACAAAAAGGTACAAACATAATGACAAAGACTGGAGCAAACATAAAGTAGTTCCCAACAATTGGAATCTTCACAGGTGGCACCTTTGTCTAAGGATACTTCATAGTAGTTACTTGATTTGTCACATGAATGATGACTGCCATTATAGGCTAACCTACATCATCCTTTGTTTGATACATGCTCTCCCTGGAATTCTAGATCAGGTGCCATGTGTACTTTTACTCTTCTTATTCTGCTTTTGGCTCTAAAATAGATGGCTTCTTCTTCATTTTCTTTGTGCTTTTGTCCCAAGCTATCACATCATCATCAAATGTCCAATTATAACTTTGCAGCTCGTCTAGTGTCTTCAACTATTCTTCCCACTTGGAATTGGTTGTGCCCTTAACCTCTACAACAAACTTTGTGCAATCATTTTCAACTTTGAACAAGTTGTCAATTATATCATTGCACCCATCCAAGTCTACAGAACCATCACCATCAAGGAAATCCTCCTACCTAATCACCATTTGATCCATTAACGACTTCCACTCATCAACACTTACCACACTCCCATCATCATTATAAATAGAAGGCATATATTTACTATCATTCTTGTCAAATATGGCTAGCTTGGCCTTCACTTGATTTGATTTTCCTTTGAAAATTTTTGTAACAGCACTAACTAATCCAATCTTCTCATATACCTCTATTACCACTTTAATGATATTAGGCTTATGTTCTTGCAAGGGATCAAGTTTTTCAAACAACAAAATCCTCCCAGACCATACACTGTAAAGTGGCTCCAAAGTAGCCAATGAATCATTTATTTTCTCATTTTCCTTGTGCAACAAAATAACTGACTGATGGACTGACTCCAGCTTCTCTTTTATTTTGTTCTATCTATGTTGCACAACATCTACCATGGTCTTGAAGGCTACATCTAGTCTCACCTTCTCTAGATCCTCAGTTGGCCTATCAGGAACCTCTGCCTATGGCTGAGGAGGGGCCTCAATTTTCAAAGGAGGAGGAGGAATTTCCTTCGAAGCTTCTTCAAGCTTAGCCTTTAAATCCTCAATTTCACCCTCCATCTTCTTGATTACCATGAGCCTCAAATCTCTTTTCTTAGCAAACTCCATTGAATTTCCAAATAATCTGTCATACCTTTTAGATAGCTGGATGGTTTTCACTTCATTAAGGTAGGAAAAGTGTGTTACTACCTTGGACACCTCAAGATCAGTAGTGTTTTGGACAATCCAAATGATTTTGTTTCCTTCCATTTTATCTTCAATACTTACTAAGGATGTCTTTTCAGTTATAGGAGCCAACGACCACAAAGCAACAACTTGAGATTTAGGGTCATAACCACTCCCTCTTATCATGTCATCAATTTTCAATTCATACAAAAAGATACCCTTTGTCTATTTTCTTATCTAATCAATAATGAAGGCAAAGGTCAAGTCCCATCCAGGAGTTACAAGAATTCCACTTGATCTAACCATCTTCCACACCTCCTCCACAATAATCCTTTCAAGACTAGTGTCATATGATGTCAGAGCCCTCATATTCTCCTCACTTGGATGCATTCCTTTAGGAAGGGTCTTTGCAAGCTCATTTTGTTTCCTCCAAATGAGGAAATCCCTAAACTCTTTACTTTGGATGAACTGGTCATCACTAAGGAACTCCTAATAAAGTTCTCTTTCATATTTTCCCAACAGTAAGGGAAAATCCCCTTCCTCTTTTGATACAGTCTTTTTACACTCTCTGATGGCTTTCCTTAGTTGATGATGGTAGGCCCTGTTACTAAGCACAAGAGCTAAATCTCTATCATGTACCTTCCTCTATTTTTTCTCCATTGCAGGCTCACCTACCTCAAGCTTTTATTCTTTCAATGGTGGCTTTGAAGTAGCCCCCTCTTCTTGTGGATCTTGGGTCAAATCAATAATTGGTGAGTCCCCTACTTGAGGGGGACTACTACCTTCTTTTGAGTCATCAAGAGATGCCTCAGGATCATATGTAGAACAATCTCTTGGTACTTCCAACTTATCCTCAAGCAACCCTTCCAATTGATTGGACAGGGTGCCATGCATCTCTATCATTTTCTCCATCCTTTTCAAGTATGAGAGCTCAAGGAAAAATCCATCAAAAGGAATCATGACCTTCTTTAGTCTGATCTCTATCTCTAGAAAATCAAAATATTTGTTCCACCTTCTTTGGGCCTCATCACAATCTAGAATATTTTTTATCACATCTTCTTCATCTAAGCCTTCATGCTCTCTGATTGTCCCAATGTTTGGGATCAAAGTCATCCTGGCAGTCTTGATAAAGTCTTCAGGATCAACATATCTGCAGGTGCCCAAAATCATCTTGAAGTGATTGAGCCATCTACTGACCTGATCAAGTGCCCTCTTCCCAATCAAGAAACTTCCAATTCTGAACCACCTTGGTGTGAAGGTACCCTTCCTACGAGATGCCAAGTGTTCTCTATCAGTCCATATCAATTGCCAAATAAATTCCATCATAGAAACTCTAGGAGGCACAAATTTGGGTAGTGGATGTGGGGGTTTAGGGAAACCATAAACCCTAAGAACTATAAAGTTAGCCCCAAGGTAGAAGTCACCCCAATTATGGTTTCCTAGCCACTTATCTTCATACTGCATCAAACTTAACAACTTCAACACCTTAGTTGGCATTCTTACTATATTTGTTCCCAACAACCCAAGAATCAGATAAACAAAGTAATGTTGTGATATTTCTATCAGGATTGAACTATGTAGTTTTTTTTAATTCAAACTCATTGACCCATGATTTGTGAGTAGTGGTTCACCGAACCAATCTCTCATGAGAATTAAATGGAACACTTAGCACTCATTGGATCAAGGTGATGCAAAATTACCTTATCAAACAAAGTAATTCTGGAAAATAGAAAAATTACACTCATTGGATGTGTAATTCCAAGCCCTCAGCCAAAATTGTAGTGGGTTAGGATGGCCCTCAAAAGTAGTTCTGAACTTCAACATTGTTGCATCAAGATGATTAACATAGTGGTACAAAATCAAGCGCATAAGGAGGGAGTAATGCATAAACCTAATAGGTCTCTTATTTTCCTTAACAGATATCAGCCCCTCATGCATTCTATTGATCACATACTGGATGTAATCATACTCAGTGTTAGAGTGAGATTTTTGAATATCTAGAATTATCATCAAAAGGTTAGTAGGAATTTTCTCTTCATCCCCATCTATCCCTAGAACTCTACACAACCCATGACACAAGAATTTCATGTAGTGATTGAAGATTTTAAATTCATAAGGAGCATTCATACTTGGAGGGAGAGGAGCTATATATTTACCCTGCTTGGGCATGTGCTTAACTATCTGACTCTTCAATGACCCAATATTACTTTCATATTTCAGCCTTTCCTTCTTCAAATCAATTTCAGTGGAAGAAGAGGCAAAGAAATCAAATGCCTTCATGAATGATCGCCTACTCAAGTTAAGAAAAATAGACTGGTTGTCACATCTAATGGTTCTAGAGATAAGATTATACAACCTAGCCAACATAATAATCAAGTCGACATCTAAGAAAACATCAGGCACAATTAACTTTTCCATCCCCAAAACCCAAGCATTACATATAGGAATTGGTTTATGCCTGTTATTGTAAAAGTATGAGAAAATTGTGTAACCTGAGCCTGAAGGAGTGATGGGGTCCCTATACTTGTCCATGAGATCTTCAAAATCTGTATCAATGGCTTTCCTATTCTGATTCAACCTGGGAAGCAACCTGAGGAACTCGTCTAAACAATTGGGCTTTCCCTTGTCATCACCACCCTACTCCTTTGCTGCTCCACTGGATGATGCAACACTCACCTCCAAATGACTCATCTTGGAAAACACAGACTCCACAACACTGCAACTTTCTTTTCTTCTCACTCACTACTTCAACACCAGCAATCTCAATTATCTTCATAATAGCTTTGAGCATAGAAAGAAATGAAGCCTTGCCTATATACTTTGAGAATTGAATGTGTACAATTGCTAAATCATGAAAAATATTGGCTAAGTCACTTCTACACTCAATTCTCTGTATTACCAACCTTTAAATTAGAGCTAGCCATGGTGTGGATGTTGACAGGATGATTTAAAAAATCAAATTATAGAGCGCTAGAGCAATGACTATGGATTTTGGCATTAAAACCCTTAATTAATAACAAAACCCTTCATTAAAACCTAATTGGATGGCATTTTACCCTTTTCCAGCTTGGTAGAGTAGCTTTTCCATGTTGCAACGGCTCATAACATTGATTAGCATAAAAACTTAACCAGACTTAATTTAGAGATCAAGTGAACAAAGGATCTCATGATCTCTGCAAGAAATACTATTCCTGGGTTAAGTTTGGAGATCCAGCAACAAGGCCATTCGTGAAATCTCAGAGTGATCTCTTAACTCATGACTTTACTTAGAGATTTGGTGACCACCGTTGATCCCAAAGATGATTAATGGCCCTCAGACATTCTTTAAAAATCCATCATAATCCCACCATAATCAAAGATTGGGTGACTGGAGGCAATCTCTAGTTCTCATAACACTTTATTCATTCACAGTTAGACTTAGAGAATATGTGACCAAAGACTTCACCAATTCTCGCAATCCTTTTACTAAGTCAGCTAACATCTGGAGATCCTGTGAATAGAGCCCTTTACAAACTAGTGAGCATATTATCTTAACCATAGTGACATCTAGAGAATCAATGAATAAGAAAATCTCTTAATCTCAAGAAGCCACTCCTAACTCTAGTTCTATCCCATGATCCATTGAACATGAATATCTCATGTTCTCAAAAATAAATGCTTAACCATAATTAGACTTCGAGATTGAGAAAATAACCCATATCTCCCATTTGTTGAATACCTTTCATACCATAGGTTACATTATAAGATTATACACAGACCGTAGGTCTTGAAAACAATCAATGGCTATCGCTAAATTGCCCAATCCATTAGACCTTTTCTTTTTAATTATGAGACTTAGTGAACATAGCATTCACTTAATCTCCTAAGGTTTAGAACTTTGACCTTTTCATTCTGAGAACCTGTGATTGAAGGAAAAACACCTTTTAACTTTTCCTTGTAGCCAGATCACCAAAAGACTTGGGACTTCACTAACTAATTCTAAGATTCAGCGAACAGTTTGATTCGCTTTGTCGCCAAAAATTTAGAACATTGCCAACTTTTCCTAAGATCAAGCGACTGAGAGAAATTTATCCTTTTCCAAAATACTTTGTCGAATCCACCAAACTTAGTGATCATGAAAATAAGACTTGGTCACTGAATTGCCAAATGATTTATCATGGGACCCATTCTTTTTAAGATTAAAACAACATCGTTGATCCCAAAAATGATCAATGGTCCTTTCCAAATCATTAGAAGATTTAAGACTTAGCCTCCTGATTCAGAGAATAAGAGATAGCCGCTATGCCAAGTCACCAGAAGTTAAAGTAAAACTGCTAAGAATCAAGCGAACAAGAGACCATACACTTACTGATTCGTTGAATGTTAGGACAAATCATGACATAAACTGGGAGATTCCACGACTAAGAAAAAGACAACAAAGGACTCACCACAGTTTCCAATTCACTAAAAGACTTGAAGACATGGAAAAGCATTGCATGATTCAGTGAAGACAAGGAAAAGAATGACCACATGCAAATTGGAAGACTTAAGTGACCAAAAAGTAATGCACAAATATAAGGATCTAGGGCACACTTAAGATAAACTGAGAGAAAGACTAGACCAAGGCAAAAATATTATGGCAAGGGTTTTACCAACAAAAATATGGCATTTTTTGAGAAATTTTAAAACCCTAAACTAGGTGAAGACACATGTAAAGACACAAGACAAGGACCTAAAACAAAAACCTCAGAAAATCTAAAATATATCTAACATGTTCTGAGGATTCATAAGGGCTCTTAAGGGGTCCTAGGACACATTAATGTTTCCTAGGATTCCTTATGACACCTTATGAAACTTTAGCACCCCTCTCTCTACATCTTAGGGGTCCTAAGGGTTTTTAAGGGATCGTAAGACACATTAATGTGTCCTTGGACCCCTTAGGACCTTTTAGGACCTCTAAGATACATGTTAAAGGGTTTTGAAAGGGTCTTAAGGGGTCATAAGGGGTCCTAGGACACATTTAGGTGTCCTAGGACCCATTACGACCCCTTATGACTCTTTAGGACCCATCTCTCAACATCTTAGTGGTCATAAGGGGTTGCAAGACATATTAATGTGTTCCAGGACCTCTTAACACCCCTTAGGACCTCATACCATATATTAGTGTATGGTAAAGGGTCCTAATGGGTCTCAAGGAAACCTAGGATACATTAATGTATCTTACAATCCCATAAGTACCCTTAAGAACCCTAATATTTAGAGAAGGGGTCCTATAGGGTTGTAATTAATGGGTCCTAAGACCCCTTAAGAACCCTTACAACCCCTTTGGACCCCTTTTCATACATTTTTGTATGGAAATGGGTCATAAGGGGTCTTAAGGGGTCCTAGGACAAACTAATGTGTGCTAGGATCCCTTAAAGCCCCTTAGGACCCCTAAGTCATAGAGAGAGGGGTCCTAAAGGGCTATAAGGGTTCCTAGGACACATTAATATGTCCTAAGACTCATTATAACACTTTTTGACCCCTAATATGTATGGTAAGGCATCACAAGGGTTCCTAGAGCACATTAATGTGTCCTAGGGTCCTTTATCACCCCTTATGACCATTTAGGACATTTTTCTCAATGTCCTAGCATTCATAAGAGTTATTAAGGGGTCCTATGATATATTAGTGTGTCATAAGACCCCTTAAGACACCTTAATACCACCCACCATATAGTAATGTGTGGTAAGGGGTCCTAGGACACATTAATATGTCCTAAAACCCCTTATGACCCCTAAGATGTAGAAAAAGGAGTCTTAAAGAGTCATAATGTGCCATAAGGTGTCCTAGGACACATTAATATGTTCTAGGACCCCTTAGGACCCTTTAGGACCTCTTACCATGTATATGGGAGGTTTGAAAGTGTCCTAAGGTGTCATAAGGTTCCCTAGGACACATTATTGTGTCCTAGGATCCCTTAAGACCCCTTAGGACTCCAAATATGGAGATAGAGGTCCTAAGGGTGCATAAGGAGTCTTATGACACATTAATGTGTCCTAAGATCCCCTTATGACCCCTTAGGACCCCCCTCTCTATATATTATGGGTCTTAAGAGTTGTTAAGGGTTCCTATGACACATTAATGTTTCCAATGACCCTTTAAGAACCCTTAGGACCCCTTACCATACTGCAATTTATGGTAAGGGGTCTTTAGGTGTCTGAGGACACATTAATTTGTCCTAGGGACCCTTATGATCCCTTAGGACCCTTAAGGACTACTAATATGCATGGTAAGGGGTCATAAATGGTCCTAAGGGGTTATAAGGGGTCTTAGGACACATTAATGTCTACTAGGATACTTTATGACCCCTTATAACTCTTTAGGACCCATCTCTCTACATCTTAAGGGTCATAGGGAGTCATAAGGGATTGTAGGACACATTACTATGTGCTAGGACCCATTAAGAACCCTTAAAACCCCTTAGGACCCCTTACTACACATTAGTATATGTTAAGGTGTTATAAGGTGTCTTAAGGGGTCCTTAGACACATTAATGTGTCCTAGGACTGCTTAAAAATGCTTAGGAATGCTAAGATGTAGAGAGATGGGTCCTAAAGTGTTATAAGGGCTCATAAGGGTTATTAGGATACATTAATGTGTCCTAGAAACCCTTAGGAACCTTTTTTACCCCTTTCCACACATATTAGGGGTCTTAAAGGGTCCTAAGGGGTCATAATGGGTCCTATGACACATTAATGTGTCCTAAGACCCCTTATGACCACTTAGGACCTTTTAGGACCCCTTACCATAAATTAGTATATGGTAAGGGGTCCTAAGGGGTCCTAATGGGTCATGATACACACTAATATATTCTAAGACACCTTAATAACCCTTAGAAACCCTAATGTGTAGAGACAGGGGTCATAAGGGTTCATATAGGGTCCTAGGAAATATTAGTGCATGCTAGGACCCCTTATGACCCCTTAGGATCCTTTAGTACCCCTTACCTTCTCTCTCTCTCTCTCTCTCTCCCTCTCTCTCTCTCTCTCTTCTTTTCCATTTTGTAGTTGAAAACCCTTCTTGGTTTAGCATTCCTCATGGGGATTCATGACATGGTTTAACAACCTCATGTGTCTTCTATAAATCTAGTGGTTGTATCCAGCATTAAAATTTAAATATTTTCATGCAATGACAACCACTACTTTCAACAAGTGGTATCAGAGTTTGGTCATAGGTTTGAATCCCGGCAAGGTACAGTGAGTAACTCTAGGAGGGGGTTGTTGGTAGTACACCAACATCCCTCATAGGGATTCATGAAATGGTTTAACATCCTCATGTGTCTTCTATAGGTCTATTGGTTGTATCAGGAATTAAATGGTTTATCTTCTAGTGCAAAGACATCCACTACTTCCAACAATATATAAATACAAATTACTAGCTAGGGGTAGCTACCTTTCAATTTTTTTCTCATCAATAGATATATTTATTAATTAACCAAGTAAAATAACTATTTGGGCCTAATGAAGGCTACAAAAAGGGAGACCACTCCCCCCAAAAATAGAAAATAAATAGGACTACAATAAGGGAACCAAATTTTAAAAAATATAGAAAAATGAAAGGGCCTAACACAAGATCTGAGAAAAGTCAAGTAATAATCATGATTTATTTTTAGCATCTCCCTTCCTATGTGATTGTAGGGTTATATCAAAATATTATTGTGTTTTTTTTAATTTTCTTTCCTTCATAGTCATCCAACCATCCTCCATGTTGGCTACCTCATCATTCCAATCAGTCAGGTTACAATCCCAAGACTTTCCATCATTCACATAACCATCATTTTGTTGAGAAACATCCTCCAAAAATTCAACATGTATTTGTTTCTCCCTTCCATCAGGTGTATCAATTATTTTCTTTTGTTTGCAACTAGAGCTGGCCTCCTTAACATTATTTGGTAAACTATCTTATGCAACTGGAATCAGAATAGCATCAAATTAAGGAGGCTTATCCCCTCTAAACGTGTGAGAAAAAATAATCTTTTTTCTCCCTTTTTTTCCACTTTATAATGGTGGTGGGAAGAATCCTTCCACCATGTGGCCAACTTATCCCACCTTTGTTTGGAAAATTTGGCAACTAAATTCCCAATATTAAAACCTCATCTACAATGAAAGGGTACCCCCTGATAATCCAAAGGTTGTACCTAGATTCCTTTCGAGGTTGAGATTAATTTTTCCATGGAGGCCATCAGAAATATTCATCTCCACCAAAATCCATGCATAAGTTGAATGTAGGAGGTTTTCCAAATCCTCATCAACCATTAAAAAAAATCCTAAAGAATCTATAATAGCTTCCAAACAGGAGTCAAACTAGAAATGTAATGGCAAATTCCAAAGTTTGCCTAGAGTGGAACCTTGTCAAAAGTCTCATGTTCATGGAAAAAGGATGGGTTCCAAGGTTTTAGAATTAGGGGATAGTTATTCTCCCAGCTCTAAAGACCCTCACGCAAAATATTCTTCCTATCCCCAACATTTTTAAAAACTACAATAAAGAAACCCCTTACATATGGGTATAGTTTAATATATCCCTTAATTAATGGCTTCCAATTCTCTGAAATCCATTGATGGAGATCACCTAATCTTGGCCACATGTCTTGAAATCATCCAGCCAGTCTAAGATTAAAAAAGACAAAAACTTTGTTTTCTACCTCGATTTCTATCTCATCTACCAAAGCCACTATTTTTGGTTCCACATAGACACCCCTACTACCTCTATCCTTAAACTAGAAAGACCATTTGGGAAACCCTATGAAGAAAGACCATTTTTCATAAACCCTAAGCCACCATCAATCTTCTTGCAAAAGAACCTAAGTTGTCTTCCTTATTTCTAGAAAGGTTTCCCATATTTTTAATCCTTAGCACCTAAGGTTAAAGATTGTTTATTAAGCCCTCCCCTATCATGTTTCCCACTTTTACCCTCCTCAAATGATCCCTAAAACCTATTCACTAAGGATCCCCCCTTTTGAAAGCCCCTGAAATCAATATGCCACATTCAAATCACAAAGAAACCATTGTGATTTTATAATCTTCCATAATTTGGCATAATAATAGCTACTGGTTGGGCCTAAGCCACCACATATAGACCATCAACCATTGAAGACATTTTTCCTTTCTCGCCATGCCTACACAAAAGAGAAATGTCACTAGAAATAATCACCCCTCGTGCAAGAGAAACCTTAACTCTGGGAGAAGACATGAGCACCATTCATAAATGATTGATATTCTACCTTTCATTAATAACATAAAAATATTACATATCATTTACATAAAGAGAACAATAGAGCTTGGATAGCCTCAATGACTTCCTAGGATCTCTAAATCAGTTCAAGAGGGGAAAAACCCTCATTTATAGACATAATAAAATTGTAGGATTCCATTTTTTTCCTCCAAATGTCATCCTTAAGCACCTTCATAGTCTCAAACATGTGATTTTTCAGTATCGTCACAATTACTAGTACTCCCTTTGCAATACAATCTACAACAAATCTATGCCAAGCTATCATTTCATGATAAATTATGCCTTCTTCTTATTGGTGAGTCACATGATTGGATAGAAAATCATATTCTTGATTAGATTCTATGAAAACTTTTCTAATCATATAGCCCTCAAAATATTGCAATATATCTTAGATCCCATCCATCTGCGTGCACAATTTATACATCAAAGAATTTCCAGTGGCAATCATATGGATAAAATTCATTAGGTCACCTTCAATGCTAATCTATTTTTTACCTTTCTTCTTGTGTACTTCCAACCCTTTTGACAAAGCTGTAAATTTTGCATCATTTTTTGTACAAATCAAAATTTTAATTGATCCCCCCCAAATCAGCCACCCTCAGTCATTTTTTATGATGAAGCCTATGTCTAAGGGGCTTTGATTTCCCCTCTGCACACCATCAAAATTTATTTTCATCCTCCCACTTGGTGGAAGACTCCACCTTTCTTTTTCTCTAACATTGGTATTTTTGAAACTATCTATTTTTGGAGGTATGAGATGTAGCTAGTCCTATTCCATTTTTAAATGATGATTGTGGAAAATTTCCTTCCACTCACATAGAAGTTATATTTCTCACTAATTTATATTTCAACATTTATTATTATTATGTTTATAGCTATTCATTTGTTATTCAATATCCTTGTGGTACATTCTTTCCATATCAACCATATGAGGGTTGTTGGAATGGTGTACCATTGACATCCCCAAAATACTCCTTTCAAGAGAGTCAATCAACATGTCCAAATCTCCCTCAATGTTCATGGTATGGGTCCATGATAGTTCATTTTTATAGGAAATGGTTCTGGAACCTTTGGATCACTTTACATTGAACAAACAAGTTATCTACCTCTTCCTCATGGATTTTTCACATTAAGCATCTAAATATGCCTAAATATCTAAGCATTTTTAGTCTCTCTCTAGTCAAATTACCTCTTATATAATGAAATATTTGAGCTTGGCTTATTTTGAATCCTAAAATGATGGATGAAGTATATAAACACCCTATCTCTCCTCTTTTTTTAATCAATTACTACTCAAGCATTCATGATCAAGAAGGAATTCAATAAATCAAGATAAATTAAGCATTTGGATTCAAGATTTGAAGGAAAAAATCTAATATATAGTTTCTCCAATTCATTCAAGTCAAATATAAGGAAATATTATCCATTGAAAAAAGTTCTCTCCTAGGATGACCAAGAAGAGGATTTCTCAATCAAGTAAGAAGATCCTTCCATCCATCTACATTCATCTCTATGTTATTTCAATTGATTATCAAGAATATGTACATTGAAGATCTAGGACTCGAATTCATAGATCTTGATGGGCTAAAATAATGGCTTATTTTGTTTATGTTTCTCTTGTCCTATTTTGAATTGTTATATGGTTTATGGTATTTTAAAGACTTTTAATTTAATATTTTTATGACTATTAAAGTAGTATTTGATAGAAATACAACATATGGATGTATATACCTTTAGAGTGAATACTTAATGTTCTAAACCTTAGTTATCTTTATATTATTCTTTTTTGAGCAATTGAAGGATAATGGGTTTCTTGAAGCCATGTGATATATCTATATATTAATGAAATATGAGGGTTAATAAATATATGTAATGTGGAATGAATGTATCTCTATGTTTTGTGCTCCTAACCTTTTAGTGAAAGAATAGGTCAACAAGAAAGAACAACCAAGTAAATAATTAATGAATTTCATCAGCTCTTAGACCAAGTCATGTAGCAAGGAGACAGAGAAAGAAGGACAACGCTAAAGAATCAATTGATTCACCCACTTCTTAGTTAGAGAAGTTAGTGATGTTTTAATGTAAAGTAAATCTAGGGAGTGGTTGTCCTATATTTTCTCTCCTAGATAAGGAGAAGAGCACATCTTCCTTGTTGAGACAATTTATATTTTCTACTTTGAATATAATAATTGCACCATCTATTTGTTAGAAGTGGTCCATTAGTTCTCAGTTATTTAGTTGTGAGTTTTAGTACAAATAATTTGTTGAATCCTCTTTGGAGGTTATCTAAGTTAGAGAGAGATCAAAAAGCACTAGGTTGATGTAACTATTTTTAGCAATATAGTTTTCAAGTTCCGAAGAACTATGTGTAGTCATTTTTTTATACGAGTAAAGTAATAATAATTCTGAGTCCATAGTGTGTTGAGGGACTTGGACTTACTCAACCAAGGAGGGCCACTTGGTGATTGATCCTTTGCATTTTACTATTTATTTATAGTTATTATAGTTACTATTCAGTCACTTTTCTACTCCTCCAGCCACATGGAAATAGTTATTGTGTATGTTCCTATAGCCAAAGAGGGTAGAGTAGTTTCCTATATGATAGACATCAACTTAGTTGGTTTTCATTTTTCTTATGCTTTGATAGATGATAATCAAGTAGGCTTACATTCAAAATCCAATTTCCTACATTATTTTTCCCTTCCAAGAGTAGTTAGTATGGCTACAATGGAGACTTAGTGCATATATTCTGCAAAACCATTTCAAGTTTACACCCCTGGGTTGACATATTAAATGAACCTTAGTATAGGAGAGATAGTTTCTCATCCAAGATGACCCATTTGTGAGTTTAGTAATTAATCCAAGTTATTTATCCATTTATAAAGGGCCACATTTTTGGCATTGTTTCCAGGGATGGTGTCAAGCTAAGAACCTATTGCAGTCATGATTTAATATTTTATTTAATTTCATGTTACCCTTAGTTTTTCTAGTCATGATTTTTGAAGTCTAATTTTATCCTAAGTTTGTTTATCCTCTAAATCTACCTGTATAGAAAAAGAAGTGATGTCTTCAAAAGATTCCTTCCCAATGCCCCTAATAATTAGTTAGGTGAAATATTTTTCCAGCAAGAAGAAGAAGAAGAAGAGAGACCCTTTACTGATGCTTCTCAAAACTTACCAACTTCCTCATCCTCCTCAAAAGAACTTATTGGTTTAAACATGTTAATCCTTTTTCTGAAATCTTGGCCAACTTGTATATTCATCCTCCTGATAATCCATTCAATCAAGATCACTTTGATAATCAAATAGCCTTAGTAGTTTATCAACCAAGAGGTCCACCAATAATGGAAGCTCCTCTCACCTTTCCATTTCCTATTACTAATCAACATGACAATAACAATCTCAAAAATATTTCATCTTTAGCCCTTCCTAAGTTCTATGGATTAGTCACAGAGGATCCTGATACCTTTCTCTTTGTGTTTGACATCATTTGTAGAAGCTATGAATACACTACTGATGCTCATAAGCTTAAATAATTTTCTACAACTCATAAGGAGTTAGCATTAAGATGGTTCATGGGCCTAGGAAGACATGTTGTGCATGACTGAAATGAGATGAAGATTGCATTATTAACAAAGTACAATTATTATTGTAGATAAAATGATATGAGAGGGGATGACATCTTCAAGATGATACAAAAAGAGGATGAGAGTTTGGTAAACTACATATATCAATTCTTGTTTAGTCTATAAAAGAACACTCGGCATGAGCTCAATAAAGAGTCTCAAAAATTGATCTTTCTTTGAGGAATAAATGAAGGTTGTATAGAAGCTCTCAACCTTATGGAAGGAGGATACATACCTCAATCAACATGGGATGACATAAAGAATATATTTATCAACTATTCTAGAGTTTTTGTCTAGAAAGGAAGAGGATATAGGCCTACTATGGGGGGAAAAAATGACATTGGAGTTTCAAGAACAAAGATAACCCATCTACTACCATAATTCAAGAAGGATATCATCAATAACATAACCAAATAGTTGGATACTATGAAAGAAAAGAAGAAGAACGATGAAGATGAGGCTATTCTAGTATAATTATGCCTCCATTATAGACAAAATAAAAATGATTGTAGATGCGAAATGGTGGCTAATTTTAATACCTATTGAGTTCAACCAAGTACTAGGAGATGGTGACCAAGTCTTTTACATTAATCAAAGGAGACCATATGCTCCAAGGCAATGTATGCCACAAGATCCCTTGACTTTTATAGGTCCTTTTTCAAATTCTATTAGTAATTGGTGGCAACCTCAGTTTAATCCTCATGCTAGAGGTTACCGATCCCAATCCTAGAATAATCCTCAATCTCAGTGGAAAAAATACAAAAATCATATGCCCTAATGGAGATCCCCTCAAGGGAATCGACAACAACCCTAAGCTAATTGGAAACAATCCCAAAATTAGTGGAAACCACCACAAGGTAATTGGAAACAATCACCTCAGTAAAGGGGCAGTCATAAATGACCTAACTAGCCATTTGGTTCCCTACAACAACCACAATAGCTAGCTTTAATGATACCAAGCCTTCCTCCTATAGCTAATGCACCTTTGATAAAACCCATACAGTTTCTTGCACAACCAACACCTAATCAAAATAATGAACTCCAACAATGACAAGTTTATTCCTCATATCTAAATCAATAGTCTACCTATGCAATAAACATTAATAATATCCATCTTAGATAAAGCACTACTCTACCTACACCATCTACTCCTATTATCATAGAGATAGTTTTAGAGGATATAGCCCAAGGAAAATTTGTTGCCCCAATTGTTCAACCAAATCTAAAAAAATAGATTTATAATTCTAAGTCACTTCCTAAAATTTCTCCATTTTCTCATAGACTTGATAATAAAATAGCCCAACTATAGGATGATTCTACTTTTGACATTATTGACTAGTTGAAACACATTTGTATTAAATACCCCTATTGAAAGCTATAAAAGAAATTTCTATCTATATTAAATCAATTAGGGAGGCTTGTTTGAAAAATATAGGAAGAAAGAAGAATGAATATCCTAAAAATATCCATGTACTAGGCCAATTATCTGATTTGATGCTTGAGAAGGCCTCCATTCCTAAGTACTATGACCCAAGTAATCTAATAGTCAAAATTTTTGTCAATGGGGTTAAGGTTATGAATGCCTTAGTTGGCTTAGGAAAATTCATCAATGTTATGGCTAAAGATGTCATGTTCTAGATAGATATCATGGACTTAAGAGTCACTCCTACAATCCTATAGCTTGCTAAAAGTTCTACAGTTAAACCTGATGGTATGGTAGAGGACTTTATTTTCACCCTTGACTCTTGGGAATATCCTACTAAATTTTTTATCCTTTCACCCAATGAAACATTGGGGGGGAGGTTTCTAGTTATATTGGGAAGACCTTGGCTTGCTACTGTAGATTCTATTATACATTTAGGTCAAAAAATATGACTATTTTTTATGGTCTCTCCATTAAGAAAGTTTCTCTCTTCTCTCATGCACAACCTCAACTAGATGAAAAGAATGCCTTATGGACAAATATAGTGAAAGAAGAGGCTAAAGATAACTCTATAAGGAAGGTTACAATGATAGAAAGAGAACCATTCCTTTCCACTCAAGAAGAGGATAATACTTTATCTTCCATTATTCAAAATCATTATGGAGTAACCCATTAGTCATGTGAAAATAATCCATATCCTTTACAGACTATTCTTCCATCTTGTTCCTTACCATTCTTTCCTTCCATCATAAACTACTTACATACTTTACTTCCACATGAAGTACACTCAACTACTTTGAGTGAAGTTTATATGGTAGTATTGACAACCCAACTTGAATTTTCCTATAGAAAATGTTTAAACATTAACAAGAGCCTAACTACCCCATAGAAAGAGTGCATGCTCACCTTACTTTAGACTCATAAGAAATATTTTGTATAGGAATATAGTGATATGAAAGGATTAGATCCTAAGCTATCTACTCATAGGATTTATATCAATGAAGACTTCAGACCAGCAAGAAAACCCTAGAGGAGGATTAATCTTTCTCTCAGAGATATAGTCAAAGGAGAATTATAGAAGTTGTTAAATGCAGGTTTTATCTATCCTATATCTGATAGTCAATGGGTATCACCTCTTTTCATAGTTCCTAAAAAGGATTAAAATGGAGGGTATGTGTACAATATAGAGAACTCAATGCTGGAACTAAAAATTATCACTTGCCTCTTACATTCATAGATCAAGTCCTAGATAATTTGGAAAGAAAGGAATACTTATCTTCTTGTATGGGTTTAGTAGCTATAATTAAATTAAGATTTATCTAGAGGACCAAGATAAGACTAAATTTTCATGTCCTTGGGGAACCTTTTCCTACTCTTTTTATCCTTTTGGTCTCTGTAATTCTTTGGCAACATTTTAGAGGGCACTCATTAACATCATTTATGATATTTCCTCTTAGTGTATGGAGATCTACATGTATGATTTTATTACCTATGAATCAACCTCTAAAGAAGTACACACTAACTTTGGAAAAGTCTTATAGAGTTTCCAAGATCATAGTTTATCTTTAAATAGTGAAAAGTACCTCATGATAATGCAAGAAGGGGTGGTCTTGGGCCATTATATCTCTACAACAGGAATTCAGGTAGATCCATAAAAAATTAAGGTAATATCTAATCTTTCTTTTCCTACTAAGAAAAAGGAAGTAATAAGTTTCTTAGGACATGTAGGCTACTACAGGAGGATTCATTAAATATTTTAGCTAGATTTCAGAACCCCTATACAACATTTTAAACAAATAATCTAAATTTGAATGGACAACATACTATGATAAAGCTTTTGATAGCCTTAAAGCCACTCTAACTCAATTTACTAAATTAAAGGACTATATTGGTCATTATCATTCTACATTCATGCAAATGCTTCTGAATATGCATCTGGGGAAGTGTTAGGACATAAAGAGGGATCCATTGAGAATTCCATCTATTATGTTAGTAAGAATCTCCAGGGAGATAAACTTAATTGTATTGTCATTGAAAAGGAGATGTTGGTAGTTTTTTATGCTCTCAACAAATTCAGACACTACATAACAAGGTATCAAATCATCATACACAAAAATCATGAAACTATCAAATATCTTATGAAAAATCCTTCTATCCTAGGGAGGTTAGAAAGGTGGTTGTTGTTAATGCAAGAGTTTAATATCACTATTATTGACAAGCTTGGAAAATCTAATGTGGTGGTTGATTTATTATCCCGCCTTCAAGTGAAAGATGGTCCTACATCCATTGATGATACCTTTCTAGATGAGCACTTATTTTCAATAATCGCTCACAACCCTTGGTATGTAGACATAGAAAATTACTTATTTATTGGCAACACTCCTCACTTTTCACCAAAGGAAAGAAGGTTATTTTTGGAGAAGGGTTTCAACTTCTCCTAGATATAAAATTACATATTTTATACTAGACCAGGCCATATTATAAGGAGATGTATACGTGAAGATGAGACATATGATATTCTACATTATTTCCATGATGAACCCTATGATAGAAATTTCACAGCTAAGAGAATAGCCATGAAGGTTCTCAATACAGGGTACTAATGGCTAACATTACATAAGGATGCAACCGGCTATACCAAAAAGTGTAATAGGTTCCAGAGGATTCAAAGACCTACAAGATCAAATGACATGCCTCTGATTCCTGAAGTGGTTGTGACTCCATTTAACAAATGGGGACTGAAATTTGTAGGGCCTATTGAACCATCCTCAAATAGGAAGTCCTATATTTTGGTGTGTATAGATTATGTTGCAAAATGGGTTGAAGAAAGACCTATGAAACATGCCAGAGATAATAAGGTAGATGAATTTGTGTATGAGGATATTTTCACCTAGTATGGATTACCAAGATAAATAGATACTAACCAAGGGACACATTTTACTTCAAAATTGATCACAACCTTAGTTAATGAATACAACATAAGACACACAAAAAACCCACACCTTACTGTCCTTGAGCTAATGGATAGGTATAAATTAGCAATAGACACATTGAATCTATACTTACAAAGACTATTTCACTTCACAAAAATGATTGAGATAATATAGTGCAAGAAGCCATATGGGCTTATCAAACTACATGGAGAACTACAACAAGATTTACTCCCTTTGAGTTATTCTATGGAAAAATATCTCTTATGTCCATAGAATTTGAGCATAGAACACTAAGAATGGCTCTTAACTTGGACATGGATCTCACCACAACACAAAATGAAAGGATCATGCAGTTAAATGTTGTAGATGAATACAAATTATCTTCCCTCTAGCATACAAAAATTGTACAAAGTTAGCAAAATAATTGGCATGATAAATATATCAAGGAAAATAAATTTCAACCTAGAGATTGGGATCTTCTCTATGATTCAAGATATCAATACAATCCAGTTAAGTTTCAGACCCACTGGCTAGGACTATATGAAATCATCAAAGTTTTTTAAAATGGACGAGTTCAAGTAATAACAATACACCTAATGCACTTCAAACTGCTAGTTAATGTTCATCATTTAAAATTGTATCATAAGCCAACTAGTAGATCATAATTCATGCAACAATTCATGGGCGGGGGGTGGGGGGTAGTCAACTGAGGCTTCTATAGTTGAAGAAGTAGGAATTAATGTCCAACCTTCTTCCACTTTGTAAAGTTTGATTTATGTAGTCCTAATAAATATTTCCACTTTTTGTGGAAATACTTTCTCTCCATAATAAATTTTTCCCATCCATACCATCCTCTCTATCTTCCACCTCACCATTCCATCACTCCTTTTAACCATCACTTATAATTAATGTTTTTAAGGATCATGGACTTCATTTAATTATGACACAAGTGGTAGGTACACACAAGGTATGTTGATTATTTATTTCACTCAAGTACAATATTTATTTAACTTCAATCTCATTTATATTTTAATGTCACGTGGTTATTATTCTTTGATCCACCTTCCTCAATAGGAGGACTTATTTCTTACTTAACATTGGGGGTTAGTATTTATTGCATGCCTTGTCCATTAATTATGTATGGTATGTCTACTCATATCATATTACATCAACACCTAGGTTGTGTCATGATTATTTTAAATGAGGGAATGAGAATAATATATTAATGTGATATTTTAAACAAACGAAATCTTTTCAAGTACTCATTTGTCATTCACCCATCATAATACCTCCTATGGCCATTGTGATTGAAATCATCTTGTATGATCCTCATTTTCAACAATTGTAGAAACATATTTGTAGACAAAAGAAATAGAGAATGCAAAGTTATGGAGTGATAAGGAAGGTTAAGGGTTTCTGTAATTGTTTATGATATTTTTAACATTGTGCAGTTGTTTGTAAACCTTTTAGAAGCATTTTTTGAAGCAATTCTATAGAGTTTTTTGAGGAAATTTTAATTCTACCATGGGAGGTCATCATGTCTTCTATGAGAAAACAATTTATACTATCCTTCTTTAGGACCCACACTATTGACATGCACTCCAAGATTGCAGGTGGCTAGATTATTTCCTTAAGCTTACAAACTTCAGTGATGATATTGCCCTAAAATTTTCTTGAACCCTCAATAATAATGTAGCTAATGTGAAGGGGTTAAGGATAGAATTAATTGAGGAAGTATAGCTAAAGTAACTAGTTTTCCATTTTTGGGAGTCTAAAGATGCAAGGACAACTCGTGCCCAATTCACTAATCAAAATGACCCTTCTCTAGAGGTGGCTAAAAAGGGCATAAGAAGATTATCATTAAAAAAGGATTGTGTTTAGATATCTACATAATTGATGAAGTACTTGACTTGTGAAGGTAGACAGTCATGTTTCCATTCTCTTCACTTCAAACTACTCACCCATATACACAAAAATTAGATGATTAATGTTCCCAATGTTTTGTACAATTTTCTTCTGGATAGTGCTAGTGAAGTTCAAAATGGTAAGCCCAAATTTTTATCACACCATTTTTTTCTTAAAATTTTGGTAGAGATGGCATTAAGTGAAGTTTCTAGTATTTCTTGGCAAGATTTTTTAGTCATTAAAACATTTTCACAAGAGGATGTAGATCATAGAAGGAAGCCATTGACCTATAGGGTTAAAAGACCAAAAGGAAGATTTAAATTTATAGAGGAGCCATTAACTTCAAGAGTTCAACTTGAGGAACCTCTTGTAGATGGACCTGTAACTGAGCCTCACACATAAAAAACCTCCCCTCTTGCTATAGAATATAGACCTAATTGTGAAAGCTCCCCACAAAGTTATGTCAAGAATAGTTCTATAGTTAGGAAAGACAAGGGAAATAAAAAGGAGAATGAACCAAGTGAGGAAAGGGTAGAGAAACAAAATACTATAGAAACCCCATCTAGATTCAAAAGATGGAAGATTGATAAAAAGGACTCTCCTGCAACTACTACAAAAACAAGAAAACCTCCTATGAAAACTAAAAAAAAGAAATCATTATGGGGTTAGAAAGGAAATGCCAACCATAAGAAGCCATAGGCTAAGAAGGAAACCCCCAAAGAGCACCCAGGAAGAAACATGTAGCACCTATGTTGTTGTTGAATCCTCTGAGTATATGAATGTAGATGATGATAACCTACAACTGATTGAATATCTTGAAGGAAAGTTTGAAAAATGAATGGATAATTAAAAGACAGTGATTGATGATCACTGAGCTACTAAAGTGTATGTAAGACATTAAATTAGTTAATGTATTATCATTGATGTCAACTAGTTTTGATTGTACTTATCATGATGGTTAAAAACATCTAAGGAAGGAAAATGGTAAAGGAATGAGATATCTACATGAAGATGAGATGGATAAGTAAGATTACGGGACATAAATACCTAGCCAAAATAACCCTGGATAGAATAACCTAACCACAATAACCTGGGGACAAAATAACCCAGGGTCATAATAACCTAATCCAAAATAACCCACAGTCAAAATAACCCCATAAGATTATAGAGAAAGGAAAACAAAATTTATAAATTACAAGTATATTTCTAAAAAAAAAATTATTCAAAATTTCAATTAAAGTGTCAAATTATGAGAAATGCCTCTTATATAATCTAAAATATTATTATTGTCATAACCATCAACTAGTCTTGTTAGTCTTTCTTTGAGTTCACAGTATTTTTTCCTGCTTGGTTGTGTAGTGTGTCCAACCATATATTTCTCTATTTTATTCTCTTGGAGACCCTGTTCTTTTTTCACTGCTTTGATGAATTCCCAGATTAAGCTATGCGATGATTGAAGCAATTCACTAAATCCTCTATGCTATCCCTCAATAGAATTATTGGTTTTAGGAAGATCATCTTGAATAGCTGAATAGTAGTTCCACATTGTGATTGTAAACTTAGGTGAATGTCTGTTGCCTCTTCTAGTTAGTCTTCCAATCCACGTGTCTTCAAAATAATCAATTATGGGTTGCAAACTCTCCTCATGTTCTATATAATAAGGAGATTGTAGAAGTGTTTCGAATGCATTGATTACATATATTTGAGGCACAAAGGCTAATGCAACAATTTTTTTGATCTCAAATGAAAATACTTCATCGACACTGTAATGTGTTTGTAGACCTTCTTCTTGAACTTTCCTCCACAAACATTGAGAGAAATGGAAAAAGAATCCCCAAATAGTGACATTTGGAAAAAATTTAGAAATAGCTCCCTTGAATCTAATTCAAAATCAATAAGTATAGTTTTTGGGTTTAGATCAGGTTGCAGTTGTTTTAATTTTACAAGTACTTGTGTATAAGTGGATCTTGTTTTGTTGGTTATAAGAATATAGATGAGTGGAAATATTGCATCATTTTTCAAGCCATGAATTGTGTACAACTGCTGAAAAATACTTGGTACTATTTTAAATGTACCATCACTAAACCAATTTTCAGATTCTTTTAGTAATTACAAATTTTGTGTGGTTGTGAATATTAAAAAATGATTCTCATCATTACTGTCATGAAAAAGAAACTTTTCCCCTCTATTGGTAATTTTTGATGGTATTGAATTATTTTGGATAATGCATTGGTTGATGGTATTTGGTACCAGTAATGAAATATTAGAACATGTAGTAGAAATGATATTTCTTGTGGAGTCTTGATTCAAGCAAGCCATGTCTTTCATTTCACTCAACTTATGTTTGACAGCGATCATCTCAATTTTTGGAGCATGATTCTATCATGTACTGCTAATCACATCACCAAATTCTATTTGTGTTGTAGTATAGCACCAACTTGAACATTTATTTGTAAAATACTCTGCACAATGCCAGATCATTTTATTGACACCTCAATGAAGCAAAAATGTGTAACCATTTAAAATGTGTAATTTCTTATTTTTTAAACTTGTTAAAAATTGAAGAGGCATTGTATATATTAAAAATTATGAAGAATTATTTGATTCCCTAAAAGTATATTTATTTTTGTATACTTTAATAGAAACCCCTAGGAAAATTTAATATAATGTTCAAAAAAATATATTAAAAAATATTTTTTTTTATGAATTTTGATTTCTCTTTTTATTATCACTCCACACTCTTAATTCTTCTCCCCTTCTTCCTTCCTTTACTTCTCTTAATTCTACCACTTTATATATCATCTTAATGCCTCTTCATAATGCCTTTTGACTTATATCTTTTCATAATAACTCTTATTTAGCTATTCCCATGAATTTGTCTTTATTTCTATAATTATTTACCATTTTATAAGTTATTTAAGTATAGTAAAGATGTTTTAAAGCTATTTTAGGGGTATATAATGGATATATTAAAAATGACCTAAATATCCTCTATGGTGCCTCACAATCCCCTTTTTAGCATACTAACTTGATCTAAAATGACCATGGGTTATTTTATCCATGGGTTATTTTGACCATGGGTTATTTTGACCATGAGTTATTGTGACCCCGGGTTATTGTGTCCTTGGGTTATTGTGTCCTTGGGTTATTGTAGCGGGGTTATTGTGTCCAGGGTTATTTTGGCTAGGTTATTATGTTTGGTTACCGAAAGATATGGATATGGTATACTTAGAGTAACTTATTGACGAGTCTATGGAATTATGTTGATGACCTTATTGTATTACATGATTCTATTATGTATTGAAGATATGGACTAAACATATCTATGTGGTTGGTAAATGAAGATTTCAATATACATCGAGCAAGTGTAGTGTATACCAAGCACAATATTAATCGAGCCAACTTTCACTGATGCATTCACAACATTGACCGAGTAAAAGAAATAAATGGAGTTTGTTGAAGCTAACTAAAAATGATGAGCTTGACAATTGGTTATGATTCTAAGGTAGAAGATAATGTTTGTTATGATGATCAAATGGTTGATAAAATTTGAGTATGATCAGATGAAGGAGAATGAAACATGTTAATGACACAACTATCGAGGAAGGTTAAAGAAAAAAAATGAATGGTAGATTAAGAGGCAAAATATATGGATGAGAATAAAATGGCTTATGATGTCTATATAAAGAGACATGAGATTCATTATTGAGTCTGGGATTCTTAACGATGTAGGATAATTCACGTGAAAAGGATTTTTTTCATGCAACACTGATCAAACTGGTTAAAGATAGAACCAAGAAAAATTGCAAACAACACCGAGTGTCAGAGAAAGCATATACCGAGCAAAACAGAGTTGGAGGAAATGAAAATATTGAATTGATTATTAATCAGAGGTATTTTTGAGCTTAGCATAGATTTGAAAATCTTCAAATCAAAGTTGTATTTGAATCAGATCACTATTGTATCAGTTTAACCATTGTTATAGGTAAATCTCTTAACTGAGTGAGACTTAATAGTCTTTATTTCAAATATGAGATTCAATAAATGTTGATTGTTTTCTTGTTGAACCCATATTGAATGTTTGGTCAAAGGAGAACTATTAGTGATAAATCCTCTAGCCAGGTCGCACCTCATAGTGTGTTTTCTAACCTTGAACAGGGTTGTCTCCTAATTGAGCTCACTTCAGAAGAGTGAATTATTTTAGGTTACTGGTCCCAAGTGGTTTTTCCCCTAACAAGGTTTCCACGTTAAAAATATGTGTTATATGTTTATGGATGTGTTGAATTTTTATTTTACTTTACACATTTCTATAACTAGATAAATTGGTGTTGAATTTTTATTTTACTTTACACATTTCTATAATTGGATAAATTGGTGAACATGGTATTTAATTTATTGGTAATCAGAAGATGAAGAGAAAGGCACAGTTGATATTTTACAAGGTTGATTATTTGATTGAAAAAATGTAATATATACATCAAGGCTATTTAGGACTATAGGATAAGTGGACTTAATTGATTCACCCCCCCTCTTAGTTATCTAACAATTGGTATTAGAGTATAGAGTGCTTGGAAAGAAAAGTTTGAAGGACTAAAGATAAAGATCACAAGATGTATAAGAGAGAGGTGCCAAAGCTAAAGCAAAATGAGATTGCATCTATTTGGAATTGGAGAGTCTACAATATACTACTTGGATGATGAATTCATCCATCCTAATGGACCCTTGATTATTGATCAGATGAGGGATAGACATGAACATAATGTCTCAATGATAGAGATTGTTGTTTCTATATTAGATGCCAAATTTGAAGATGTCAATACATGTACTTATGCTAAATAAATGTGGGATGAACTTACACTAGTTCATGGAGGAGATGTGAATGTACTAATGGCAAAGGCTGAGAGTCTTAGAGAGAAGTTTGATGACGTGAAAATTAAAGGAGAGAACATGTCACAGTACAACAACCTAATTAAGGAGATTGTCAATGCTATCTGAGGAGCATGACCCATTATTAAAGAAGACATTGTTGTAAGTAAAATTATCAAAACCTTGTTGCCTACTTATTCTATTAGAGTCTCTACAATTCATTAAATGAGATTAGCTCCAAGTAATCATCTTACACTTGATAGTCTAATCGCTAGACTAAATGCTTTTGAGTTGAGCAACTTTGATAATAGTAGTGTTCCTATTGTTGAGTTTGCATTTGTGTCATCCTTGAAAGTTGGTAAATCAAGCAATAAACACATGATAAGAAATGAGAGTGATAGTGATAGTGATGAGGATGAGCTTGAAGCATTAATGGCTAGAAGACTACAGAAAGGTAAAGGGAGATATAAAGGAAAACTACCTTTGGTATCCTTTAATTGTAAAAAGATTGGTCACATTGCAGCTAGATATCCTAACAGGAAAGAATATGAGAAAGAAAATGAAAGATCTAGTGAAAGGAAGTCAGACAGAAGAGATAACTGAGAACATAGAGGAAACCAAAAGTATGATAGAAGAAGAAACTAAGATTATAAAGACAAAGTCAAGAAGGCATGTTACCTTGGTGAAGATGATGATGATGATGACACTGACACCGACACTAATGAAGACATTGAGGTGGTACTCGTAGCTTGGAAAGAAGATTCAGAAGAATAAGAAAGGTATGTTGAAACAACACTTATTTCTACTGTTAGCAAGAATTATACTTAGATTATTTATAGTGGATGTACACATCATATGACTATTGATGAAGATAAATTTTAATACCTTGAAAATTATAATGGTGGATCTATTAAAATGGGAATTGATACACCTTGTCTAGTAAAAGGAAAAGGGTCTATATTATTGAACAATAAGATTAGATGTGAGAATACATATTTGGTGAAAAGACTTAATTATAATATATTGAGTGTAGCACAACTAAATAACATAGGTCACCAAGTTACATTTGAGAATAGAAAGGTGAAAATCTATGATGAGACTAGAAAGTTGGTCGGTACTGGTGAACAATCTAAAGGTAATATATTTTATCTTGATAATGCTGAAACTTCTTTTTTATTGGCTAGAACAAAAGATGTGTGGTTATGGCACAAAAGGTTATGTCATGTGAATTTTGACAACATGGTTAAGATCAGTAAGAAAAGGAGAGTTAGAGGTTTACCGAGCTTATCTAAACCTGACCATGTCATGTGCAAATAATGTCAAATGGGAAAAATGTCAAGATCTAGTTTTAAGAGAAAAAAATATTCATCTAATGTTATTTTAGAGTTGGTTCATACCGACTTGTGTGGTTTTATAAGAACTCAGAGTTATTATGGAGATAGATATTTTATATTGTTTGTTGATGACTACTCTAGGATGATGACTGCCATGTTCTTGAAAGAAAAATTTTAAGATTTTAAGATGTTTAAATGGTTTAAAGCTAAAGTGGAAAAAGAAAGTGGAAAAGACCTAAAATACTTGAGATTAGATAGAGGTGGTGAGTTTATTTCTGATGAGTTCACTAACTTTTGTAATGAGCATGGAATTAAGAGACGGGTTTCTGCATCGAGGACACCATAGTAGAATAGAATTGCTGAAAGGAGGAATAGATTTATTGTTGATTGTTCTAGAACACTAATGATTGAAAAGGATGTTGTAAAGATATACTGGAGAGAAGCTGTTAGTACTATTGTATACGCATTGAGCTGAGTTCAACTGAAGAAAGATTAAAACAAAATACCTTATGAATTATGGTATGGATACATACCTAATGTAAGTTAATTCAGAATATTTGGAGGTAGATGTTACATTCTGAAAGATGATAGAAATGGTAAATTTTATTCAAAAGGTGATGAAGGAATATTCTTAGGATATTCTACTAAAAGAAAAGCTTACAAAATTTTGAATAAGGATACTAACAAAATGATTGAAATTGCAAATGTGAGAGTTGATGAATTTGCTGAGAAAAATGATGAAGAAAAAAAAAGGAACCGGAAGACTATGGTAGATTCACTTACATTGAGAAATCTAACACTCTACCTGAGAAACATCCTGGCATTACTAAGAAATAGGGTAATGATACCGAGCATCAGCCTATACAAATCGAGAATCAGGAAATAGTTACCGATGAAGGTCATGATCCTACACCGAGTGAAGAACACAATGATGAATAGAGAATTGAACATGTACATACAAAATATGTGAGGAGACACCATCCACAGAATCAGATTATTGGAGACAATAAATCTGACATAATGACACAAAGTAAGTTGAGAAACAACACATGCTTAGTTTGTGAATTTGAACATAAAACTATTAAAGATGCACTTGAGAATGATGAATGGATTAAATCCATGAATGAAGAAATTGAGTAGATACTAAAAAATAAAACATGGACATTGGTACCAAGAATAAATGATAAGAATGTAATTGGAACCAAATGGATATTTGGAAACAAGTTGAATGAAAATGGAGAAGTCACTAGAAATAAAGCAAGACATGTATGCAAAGGGTATGCACAAGAAGAAGGTATTGATTATGGTGAGACTTTTGCACTAGTTGCTAGACTTGAAGGAGTTAGAATATTGCTTTTTTATGCTGCCTAAAAAGGATTTAAATTTTATCAAATGGATGTCAAATCTATATTTCTCAATGAAATACTTGAGGAAGAGGTATACATTAAACAATCTGAAGGTTTTTTTTATCCTAATCAGAAGAACATGGTATGTAAGTTACACAAAGAGCATGGTATGAAAGACTACATTCCTATCTTATTAGTATTGGATTTGTTAGAACAAGTGATGACAACAATTTATACTTGAAATGTGAAATTAATGACAAGATTCTTATTGCTAAATTATTTTTTGATGATATCATATTGCAGGACATGATAATCTATGCAAATCAGTTGATGATGAAATGAGAAAAGAATTTGAAATTTAAATGTTTGGAGAGATTAAATTCTTTCTCAGATTGCAAATTTTACAAAAAAGTGAAGGCATATTCATTACACAATCAAAGTATATAAAGTAAGTGTTGAAGACCTTTGGTATGCAAGATTCAAAACCAATCCATACACCTATGGTAACCAAATGCAAAGTAACAAAGGTTGGTCAGTCAATGGAGGTAAATTAGGCATTATATCGATCAATGATTGGTAAGTTAACGTATGTTGTGCATAGTAGACCAGATATTGCACATGCAATTGGAATTGTAGCAAGATTTTCTACTAATCCTAAAGAATCACATATGACTATTGTAAAGAGAATCTTGAGATATTTGAAGAATACTGAAAAGTATGGTTTATGGTACAAGAAAGAGAGCAATTTTGAACGGAAAGTTTACACTAATGCAGATTGGGATGGAAACATTGATGATCAAAAGAGTACTACTAGTGGAGCTTTCTTTTTGGGAGAAAGACTAGTTACTTGGATAAGAAAGAAAAAAGGATGCATTTCTCAGTCCACTGCCGAAACAGATATGTTTTTGTTATTGCTAATTATCTAAACATTGTATGGATAAAATAAATTTTGAAAGGTATGAATGAAGAGATCACTCACCCAGTGATAATATGTTGTGATAACACAAGTGCTATAAACATTTCTTAGAATCTAGTGATGCATGCAAAGACAAAGCATATATCTATAAAGTATCACTACTTGAGGGAACAAGTATAAGAAAATAAAGTGAAGCTAGAGTTTGTGAAATCAAAATAAAAACTTGTAGATATATTTACTAAACCCTTACCTAAGGATACATTTGAGTGCTTGAGGACTAGACTAGGGGTCCATCCCCTGTCTATTGGTCACTAAGGTTATCAGAAGGTTGCATCAACCTATACTTTATCCAAATATCAAATGATGTTGATGCATGATGTTCACACTTTAGGTTTCCTAAGGTTCTAAAAAGTGAAAGATGGAGAACAAACTGAAACTATATATCGGTACATGTAAGGTACTTGATTTGCAATGAACACCAAAGATAATATTTTGGCTACTGAAGAACTATTTATTCTTTTTGTCATTTCTGTCAAAGGGAGAGAAGAATCAATGAAATATTTATCTAAAGGGAGAGAATAAAATAAGAGAAAAATATACACACATGAAGAAGATCAAATCTACAAGGAGATTTTGCATGGTGTATTCATGTTGTGTAGTGATTAAACATTTAAATATATAATCTATGGAGAACTTACTGAGTTATAGCATTTGATTACAGACTTGTAGAACCGATGTTTGGTATTCTATAGCATATTTCATTTTTTGATGTCATCAATGCCAAAGGGAGAGATTGATAACCTACAACTGATTGAATATCTTGAAGGAGAGTTTTAAAATGAAATCAATAATTGAAAGATAGTGAATGATGATTACCGAGATACAAAATTTTATGTGAGACATTAAATCAATTAATGTATTTTCATTGATGTCAACTAGTTTTGACTATACTTATCATGATGATTACAAATATCTAAGGTAGGAAAATGGTAAAGGAATGAGATATATGTTGGAAACTGCAATTGAAGCAATTGTTGTATTTTCATTGATGTCAAACCTTAACTAGTAAGACTGTTGCTATCTAAGAAAGTACTATATCTATTTTATTGTTGAGAAGGATTAGGATAGAGGTGATAACAATAGCACCTAAAGAAAGTTTGGGTTATCTTGATACTTCAATGGGTACTTGATTATGTGGCACAATGATAAGATAATGTATTGCTTATCTAAGTAATAAGTAAGACTAAACAAGTAGGCTTAACTGAGAAAAAGTGAAGAAATCTAGTTTAAGCTGAGTGATGTTAGTGTTGACCGAGCCAGTATATATGCCAAGTAAATTTAGTGTTGACAGAACATCAATTTATTGCTGAGGAAGATAGTATTAGCTGAGGAAACAATTTTAGTGGTGATCGGGCTACCCAATGATGACTGAGGAGTTGAACACAGTATTGGCTGAGTGTCAGTAATTTACATTTGAGGAAGAATTTAGATTCCTAGCCGACATAGTTGAATTCTTGGATTATGTAAATCGTGTTGACTTTATTTATTGAATTTATGGAAGCATTTAATGCGCTATAAACTGTTTATTATAATTCCATAAAGGGATTTGAGATGTTTCTAGAAGGATGGATGAAGAATATAATGTTGGAAGGATTCAATGAATTTGACCTAATCCTAAGATCTATGGAGGAGATTAAGCGGCAAAAATTAGATCGACCTATTGAAGAGGTATTAAGGAAACCTAAGTGTGAGGTTGTAGAAAGATGCTAGAGTTGTTGTTATTAACTAAATAAGCAGAAAAGGCTGAAGGAGAAGGATTTGTGATTGCTTGAAGGGATTTTTTAGTAGATTAGTGATGGAGATGGAAATGGATCATAGTCAGTAAGCCAACATATATATGTAAGAATCGAATCTATTATTTGCAAAGTGAGTTGTATGTTTTCAGATCAAACATTATTGTTACTTTCTAACCATTGTATAAGTTTAAATCCTTTAATCAAGGTTGACCTAACATTCATTGTATAGATCCTTTGAACAAGGTTGCATTCTAATGGAATGTACTTAAGTCCTTTAACAAGGCACACTCCTAACAGGGTGGTTGAAATCCTTTAACCTAGGAGTGTGTTTGTAAACCTTTGACATGGTTGGCTTTTCACAGAGCTCACTTCAAAAGAGTGAATATATAAGTAGCATGTTACAAAGTGGATTTTCCCAGATTGGGTTTCCACTATAAATCCTGGTGTTAATGCTTGTGTGAATGTTTTGGTTTTAACATTTATGTGTTTTGCAAGTTAAATACTATTGGATAGTGGACTGCACTATTATATGTTTCTGATATGCATTTTGTAATGACCGAGTAGCTGTTGGTTGTTAGATATGAGTTGTTGAGGAGTTTGAAAGTTTATTTTATACATTAGGACCTGAGAACAACTGATTCACCCCCACCCCTCCCCCCCTCTCTATTATTCTAAATCATATTAACATTATCTACATGAATATGAGATGCATAAGAAAGATATGGATATGGTATACTTTGAGTAACTTATTGATGAGTTTATGGTATTATGTTTATGACCTTATTGTATTACATGATTCTATTGTGTATTGAAGATCTGGAATAAACATGTCTATGTGGTTGGTAAATTAAGATTTCAATATACACTAAGCAAGTGTAGTGTATACCGAGCACAGTATTAACCGATCTAGCTTTCAGCGACGCATTCAAGGTATTGACCGAGTGAAAGAAATAAATGGAGTTTGTTGAAGCCAACTAAACATGATGAGTTGGATAATTGGTTATGATTCCAAGGTAGAAGATAATATTTGTTATGATGATCAAATGGCTGACAAAAATTTAAGATGACCAAATGAAGGAGAATGAAACATGTTAATGACACAACTACCGAGGAAGGTTAAAGCGGCAAAATGAATGGTAAAGATTAAGAGGCAAAATCTATGGATGAAAAAAAATGGCTTATGATGTCTATATAAAGAGATGTTAGATATTATTTCTATTTGAGCATTAAGTATTGTCATTATTATCAAATGAGTTCATTTGGTAATCTAATTTATCCAGTCGGTAAAGTCTAGAATAAGGAGTTAAAACAAGTCAGTCAGTTAAAATTACAAATCCTTCACATCGAGTAGATACAAGGTAGAACTTTAAGCTATAAGAATACAAGTTTAACCGAGCATGTTTACCGAGCATTAGGAATTACCGAGTATTGAGCTAGTGATCACTGAACATTCCACACACTGAGCATCAATTATTCATCGAACAATGAATGTAGTGATTACAGAGTTATTTAGGAAATGATATAGTAATAAATAATGGAACATATCTATAAATAGTTTAACAAGATCGAGACACATTTAATATGGATGTAATCATTGAATTTTTTGATGATTCATATGTAACAGTTAGATCTAGGATATTTTTGTACACCGTTGATCTTAGGTTTTCTAAGATGTAACCCTAATTAGGTCAAATCATTTTGATAAATAATTGTAAAAGGTGTCATTTTGTGATATGATCATGAAGAAGTAGTTGCATACTGGACATCAGAGATCAGACAAGGGTTTACATGATAGAGAGTTATATCAGAGACTGTATCATTTTATTAGAAACATACAAGGATACCAAGTAGGATAGAAGGTTAAATTCAACACATTGAGGTGATATCTATTTGATATTTCATAGATCTGATTCAGACAAGCATAAGTTGTTATTTACAGATATTATACTTTTATCAATTTAACCATTGTAGCAGATTGTAAATCTCTTAACAAAGTAGACTTAACCATCTTATGTAAATCTCCTAACTGAGTGCACACTTTATTTGTGTTGCTAAAATTGTTTAACAAGGTAGATCTAGTCGATCTTATGTTACTCCTAATAGGGTAAGATCATCAGAAGTGATCACAATTGTAGCCTTAACCGACATACTTTAGTAACTACAGTAGTGCAGAATTTGTGGGTGTCATCCCCACCACAGTTTTTAGCTTCTAACAAGGGTTTTTGCGTAACCAAAATATCTAAGTCATGATTTAATAATTTCATGTATGGTTTATTTTTTTTTTTACATGCACTTTACACTTACAAGTTATTTTAATGTATGTTACAAACAATGGACTTAGTCAGTTAGTTAAGCACTACTATTACATATTGTTAATTATTGAAAGTTTTTGAGGGTACTGATTCACCCCTCCCCTCTCAATACTATATCTTTCCTATCCCAACAATTGGTATCAGAGCTAGATCTCTTATTTAGAATTTTAATCACTGAAGAGGAAATATCTCAGGTTGGAGAGATATAGGTTGGACAAGACTATTAAAAATCAAAAGATATAGTTTCAAATATTCATTGAAAAATACAAGAAAGAAAAAGATGAATTGAAGAAGTTACTAATTCAGAGAAAGGATATGGCTATTCAGTATAGTGAAATTGATTATCATGAAGAAGATATTGATGACCCATTTGAGAATTTTAGATCTGGATCAAGCAGTATATCTGACATATCTAAAGGAGGAATATCTAATTTATCTAAGAAGAATCTACATCTTAATGAACAATTCAAAGCCTTGCAGATCAGACAAGAAGCACAAATGGTGAGAATAATTGATGTCATGAACAATGATAGGCAAGACAAACAAGAAAGAAACTTGGATGTTGAAGACAAAAGACAAATGACTGAGAAACTACAAGAGAAGGAATCTGAGATACTGATACTTATTGAGCATCACTTTTAAATTTCTAATCAAATGGTTGTTATAAGTCAGGAAGACAACTGAGTGAACAGTGAGCTTACAAGGAAACTAGAAGACATCAGTGAACTTAGAGAAGAAAATGAGAGATTGAAAAATGAAGTCAAAATACAACAACATAATGAAATGATTAAGAAAGTTGAAGACATTTCTAAGAAAATTAATGAATTTATGGTCAGTCAAAGAGGACTTAGAAGTACTACTGGATTAGGTTACACCGAGCAAGGAGAATCATCTAGAAAAGATGAACATATGAATGCCTACATAAATCAAAGACCAAAGAATATATCATGTTATCATTGTGGTAAACCGGGCCACACATCTAATGTTTACAAGAGTAAAGCTAAAGGTATTCCTAAACCCACTCCTAAGTTTAAAGGTTATTGTTATAGTTGTAACAAGTATGGACATCAGGCACACGAGTGCAAATCTTAGTTGAATAGGACTCCTAACAAAACCTACATGGAGAAACATTGTCGCACTTGCAACATGCATGGACATACATCATAGGAATGCAAGACTAAGATGAAGAAAGTCTGGACACTAAAAGGACAAAAAAAGATCTATCAACTGAGAAGACAAGGGAATGCTTATACATGGGTTAGTTGTATAGTGTGTAGAAGGTATGGACATATAGAAGCTAATTGCATGAGGAATAACTGAAGAGGTAGATCTCACAACTAGAAAAACATAAGTATGGCATGTTTAGACTATCACAAGGTCGGTCACTTAAGTAAAGATTGCAAAGATCAAGCACTAGAAACAAAAACTTATGAAAATTGTAATACAATTGAAGATATCATGAGGATAAGAAACACTATGTGGAGAAAAGCATCAAGTGATAATGTTGAGTCAAGAAATGTAGTTGGTGACACCTCATCCATTGGATTGGGTGACATAGCCACTTCAACCTAAGTTGAAAAGGTATGTATGGAACTAAAAATTCTAATCGGTTATATCTAACATAAAGTTCCTTATATCTATTGTTCACATACCAAATCTTCATTAATTAAGATGCACTATGGTTTTATATGTTTTGAGCTTTAAATGAATACAGTCGGTATAAGCTAGATCGAGTGAGAAGTTCCTAGTCGATAACTATCAAAAAGGTTAACCAAGTCATGGTATTAACTGAGTGATATCTTATGTGTTAACTGAGCTTATGACATTTTCAAGTATACACTAAGCATAACTATTGTTATCAAGCTATGTTAGCTCAAGCATTTATTGTGAAAAGTTTGAGCGGGAATTTTAAATGTGCTATAAATACACAATGGACTTAGTTTATTTTTCACATTGTGAACACAAAGAGCTAAGAGATCTCAAGAGAGAATTTGAGCGAAGGATTTTTAGTGAAGTTGAACAAAGATTTGAAGGTTTCTGAGCAGATTCATCATAGTTACAAGTGCTATCATCATTGACCTATTTCATTGCTATTTCCTGAAGCCCTAAATTGAAGGACATGGCATCTGCATAAAAAATTGACAAATCCAAGACTAGAGCTGAGAAGGATGCTAATTTAATTATGTTTTCTACCTATAATGAGCCAAAGTACAAAATTCATCCTGAAGTTTCTTTGCAAACTGACAAAACTAGAGCTTTTTCAAGCATACTGCCTAGGGTTTTAGTTGTTGAAGACATCTACATCTACATACATTGAAAAATTGGATAGGTAGGTGATTTTGAGCTCCAATCCACTTTTCAAGAGCTAAGTGTTGATGGGAAAATTAAGGATGAACATACACATTTGAAAGTTAAGGGTTTGGTCAATGCCCTATATTTTCTGAGAGTCTTTAAAAATGAATGGATCAGGATTATTTTGAGCCATTTACATGTTGGAAAAATATGGTTGGATGAATCTATTAAGATCACTAGCGATATCATACATGTGGTTATAGGTTATCCAAGAAAGCTACAAGATTTGAATGGGACTGTAGAGGAATGAGAATCAACACCATCATTGATCCCAAAACTAGGTTCAATGCATATGCTATAGGCTATAAAATATTTCAATCAAGCAGACCTAATAGTGTACTGTGTGGAGTTGTGGATATAGCTTACAAGATTGTGAAGAAAGGATTTCAGTTGGATCTTGCCAAGTTGTTACTAAAACAGGTAGAAGAAAATATGAGAACTATTCGGTCGGAAAAAAAACTACATGTAAGTTTGGATCATTTCTACTTTGCATATTTTTATATGTGCAAAACTTTTTCACCTCCATTGGTTATGTTGATTGGACTACTGACAAGCCAGTTACACTTCAAATTAATGATTTGATACAAATTTTGGGAGAGAATTTTTTGAGTATAATAGATATATATTTTGAACAATTTAAAGATAGAATGAATTCAAGAAGCAGAATACCGAGATAGTTGGTTGAATAATATGAGCATGACATTTTTTTCTTAGTAGACACCGACCACACACTAATTAAATTTTTTAGAACCAAGAAAAAAATGGTTAGCACCAATGAGTTATTAGAATGATATTGATCGAGCATCTAGGTCAATTAAGGATTTACTAGAAGAACCCAAGGATCCACAGGCTACTAGGTTTGGAACCTATGAAGAGGCCAAATAGAAAATAAAAATGGATCTTGTTATTCATAAATTTATAAAGAAGTCCAAAAACATGATGGAAAAATTGGTGAAACAATTTTGAGATGTAGATGATGTTGATGCATTTGAGAATATTTTGGTTGAGGTAGCAACCGAGGGCCAGTTACTCCTAGCAAACACTACATATGATGAAGAGGCAACGGAGTCAGAAAAAGATGTACAATCTACACTAGTTAAGACCACTCCAAAAAGGAAGCAAGCAGAAGTATAAACAAGAGCAAGAACAAGATCTACCACTGATGCATCACCATCTTTGAAGAAAGGAGTTGTAAAGATATCAAGGCCTACTCCTACTAAGACTTATCAAAAGAAGAGCAGTGCACAAGCCACCTTGAAGGCACCAATGAATAGGAGAAAGCTAATAAGAGGTAAGGATGACATTGATAATGAAGAAGAGGAAGATCCAAATCAATTTAAGGTAGTTGTACATAAAGATCAATCTATTGATGAGCTAGCAAAAACAATAATTGAGAGTGGAGGTCTCGGTAACCCAAAGATGAGTCGGTATACCAATATGTCTATTGAGGACCAAGAAAAGATTGAAGAGAAAATCATCCAGATGATGATAAAGTTCAAAAAGGTACCAATCAAATTCTCTAAGTATGTACCTAAAAGTCTATATGATAAAATATCTACTAGATGAACATATTCCCTGAGTATAGAAAAGAAGATGAGGGAACACTCCTTGATATTCACAATTCCCACATTATCAGTTCCTGAGATAGATGATTTGATGATGTAATCTTCTAAGATAGTTTTGGTGAAAAGAAGAGCACTAAACATACTAGCCAGAAAGCTTGAAGAGGTATATGAGAATAGTCGGTTATTATGGAGTTCAATCCTTGAAGCCTGAGCTGAAGCTGACAAGCTAGCACTAATTGTAATACCTGAGAAGAAGAGAAAAATGAAAGGAAAATTCCTACACTCAGATGATGCAAATCTAGCTACCAAGGAACCTATATATTTTTCTAACGTCGAGGTACCAGACACAACCATTTCTACCGACTACTATCTGGCAAGTTATCAAGAAGTCTACTAGGATCCTCCTGAGCAAGTTATCATAACAAGGACTAATGATGTTCTTATTGAAGACATCACAAATGGATATCCTGATGATGTAAAGGATGATGAAGATGTTACCATTTTTGAAAAACAAAATGAAGAGACAACACCAACAGAGGGTGTAGAAAGTATAATATCAGGTTACCTTCCTATTCTAGTACAAGCAGTTGAGATAATTTCTCAAAAGGAACCTAAAGGCTCAAACCCTAAGCAGTAGAAGGACACAACAGGGGAGAAAGGATCAAGTGAACAAGGCACATTAGATATAGATAAGCCTAAGGAAATAGAGACAATGAAACAAGCATCAGAAGACCCCAAACCAGCAGAAACAACAAAAAATATTGATACCACAATCGAAGCCCCTGCACATTCGACCGAGACTCAAGTCACCAGGAAATAAAAGGAAGAAAGTGTGTCAACCGAGCCCAAACAAAAAAACATAGAGACAAAATCTTTAGTTCCAATTGTAAACTCATCACCACAAATAGACAAACATAGAGACAAAAGCTCTTGTTCCATTTGTAAACTCATCCCCACAAGAGAAGAAGAAGAAGAAGAAGAATAAGCATGGAAAAGGACCAATCACATTAGATGAGATTACAGAGATAGCAGAATGTGACCCAAGAACATTGGACCCCAAGGAACTTAGAAAATATGGGCAATTGTGCACAAGGAAGGATGCATAAGAAAAATTAAGGAAGGAAAGTAAAAGTAAGTAGATTTTAGAAGTTGTTAGAGATATCCTCCAGCAAGTTGTTCTTGAGATCACAATAAATGAGGGCACTCCCATTTTAGATCAACTTGCATCTCTAACAAGTCACATCAATGCCCCTAGTATTGATTCAAATAAGAGAATTGAAGAAAGGGTTGAAGCAAAAATTTAGATGAAATTAGTAGAGAAAATCGGTCAAGAAGTGGCTATCAATAAAGTGAAATTATCTGAGGTAATTACCGAGATTCAATCTATTACTTAAAGAAATGTACAAATTTTTCTTAAACTATGCATTGTAGACCATTTCACTATTGAGGTCAGTGAAAAGATTAAGAAATTAGATGAAAACATTTTGGTCAGTGCTAATGCATCTCTAACCAAGCCTAATTCTTTTCACAAGCATATGCTAAAAGTTCAAGAACTTAGGTGGTTGAGATCTGATTTAAGGAAGCAGGAAGACACCATAAGTGACCAAGTTGCCAAGTTAAAAGTCGAGCTACTTCCCCACTTGAAAATCATGGAGAGACACATTGAGAAGGCTAAAGCCTTAGTAGCTACCCCAGATATTTTAGTTTTGGAAAATATTTTTGATATACATGCACAAGTTGGTCTAGAGCACATTTCTCTTGAAAAATTGAAAGAGGAAGGGGAAAACCTCTTGGCTTCATTACAGAAAAGCCACAAGCACATTTTTTATAAGTTGTAAGTACATTTTTGTTTTTCATTAATTTCAAAAAGGGGGGAAATCATGTATATGCCACCATGTAATTCATATCACCAAGAGCAACCACAAAGGGGGAGTTTGTAAAGAAATTGTAAAGAGTTTTTGAAGGAAGAGAGTCTATGTATATATTTGGTATTCATATGAAGTTAGAAATTTTTTGAGTAATTTGGTAGATATACATAAGGTTTTGATACTAATGCTAAAGGGGGAGATTTTTATCTCTATTTGAGCATTAATTATTATCATTAGTATCAAATGAGTTCACTCGGTAATCTAAGTTATTTAGTCAGTAAACGTTGGAATAAGGAGTTAACACAAGTTAGACGATTGAACTTACAAAGCCTTCACACTGAATAGATACAAGGAAGAAATTTAAGCTATAAGAATACAGGTTTAATCAAGCATGTTTATCGAGCATAATGAATTACCGAGCTAGTGATCACCGAGCATTAGTTATTCATCGAACAATGAATGCAGTGATTACTGAGTTATTCAAGAAATGACATAGTACAGTTAGTAATGGCACATATCTCTATGAAAATGGTTTACATGAATCTATAAATGGTTTACCAAGATTGAGACACATTTAATATGGATGTAATCATTAAATTTTGTGATGATTCCTATGTAACAGTTAGATCTAGGTTATTTTTGTACATTGTTGATCTTAGGTTTAATAAGATGTTGTAACCCTAATTAGGTCAAATTATTTTGATATATAATTGTAAAAGATGTCATCTTGTGATATAATCATGAAGCAGTAGCTACACAATGGACATCAAAGATCAAACAAGGGTTTACATGATAGAGAGTTATATTAGAGATAGTATCAATTTGTTAGAAACATACAAGGATACCAAGAAGGATAGAAGGTTATATTCAACACATTGAGATGATATCTATTTGATATTTCATCTAGATCTGATTCAGACAAGCATAAGTTTTTATTTATATATATTCTATTGTTATCAATTTAACCATTGTAGTAGATTGTAAATCTCTTAACAGAGTAGACTTAACCGTCTTATGTAAATCTCCTAACTGAGTGCACACTTTATTTTTGTTGCTAAAATTGTTTAACAAGGTAGATCTAGTCGATCTTATGTTACTCCTAATAGGGTAAGATCATCAGAAGTGATCACAATTGTAGCCTTAACCGACATACTTTAGTAACTACAGTAGTGAAGAATTTGTGGGTGTCATCCCCACCACAGTTTTTACCTTCTAACAAGGGTTTTTGCATAACCAAAATATCTAAGTCATGATTTAATAATTTTATGTATGGTTTATTGTTTTTTTTACATGCACTTTACACTTACAAGTTATTTTAATGTATGTTACAAACAATGGACTCAATCAGTTAGTTAAGCACTACTATTGCATATTGTTAATTATTGAAAGTTTTTGAGAGTACTTATTCACCCCTCCACTCTCAGTACTATATCTTTCCTATCCCAATAGTGAGATTCATTATTGAGTCTAAGATTCTTGACACTTTAGGAGAATTCACATGAAAAGGATTATTTTCATGCAACACTGATCAAACTGGTTAAAGACAAAACTGAGAAAAATTGTAGACAATACCGAGCATCAAAGAAAGCATATACTGAGCAAAATAGAGTTGGAGGAAATGAAAATATTGAATTGACTATTGGTCAAAGGTATTTTGGAGCTTAGCATAGATCTAAAAATCTTCAAATCAAATTTTTATTTGAATCAGATCACTACTGTATCAGTTTAACCATTTTTACAAATAAATATCTTAATTGAGTGGGACTTAATAGTCTTTATTTTAAATATGTCATTCAATGAATGTTGATTATTTTCTTTTTGACCCCATAGTGATGTTGGAAAGTTGAATACACTGGTGTATATGACTAGATATAGTGTTTTTGTTATGGCAACAAATTCATATAGTGTTTTGGAGTCAGCGCACTTGATGAGAAGATTAGAAATTGGCTAAGTGTTGAAGATTGGACAGTGTATAGTGTACCTGAAGCTCAGACCATCAGCACACATGCATATAATAGAATTATGGTTTTCTCCCTAGAAGTTAAGTTGGTAACATCATATTCATGCTAATTCTAAGAGCGCATGATTAGAAGATTCAGTATGAGGAAGATACAGAGAGTGCAAGTTGCACAGACAGTAAATACCAGAAAAGAACAGAGCAAGAAACTGACTATTGGTATTTTGATTTGTGGTTATATTATTATGTTGTAAAGGCTATGCGCCTATTGTAATTAGGTTTCCAACATGTAATTATGTTTGTTTGTAAACACGCTTGAGCCAATTCAATTGGAAGCATTGTATATAATTGGTTAAAGGGCTGACCTAGTTATTTGTTTTGTATGCTCATATAAATATGAGATGCACCCATTGTAATTAGCATAAGAGTTGTTATAGAGTTGAGAAAAGAAGACAAGAAGTATGCAAAGATTTGATAAGATGTATTAGATCTTTGCAAGATGTCAAAGCATTAGTGCATCAAAGGAACTGATTAGACAAGAAGTGTCATAGTGACAGTTCATCCAACAAATATAGTGTGTATCTGAGATCAGAAGGTCGCAGCCTTCACCACTTGAGCAGTGAGCTCTAGGAAAATGTATCCACACCCATAAAAAGGTTTATTGTAAAAGATTCCTAATAGGGCCTAACCCTTGACAAGGTCTACTGTACTAAACATATTGTAAAGCAACTCCTAACAAGGTTAAGGATCTTCTATCAAGGATCATAAAACACTAGTATAGAATATTAGTGGGTGTCAATTCCCACTGGGGTTTTTACCTATTTGGGTTTCCCCGTAACCATATTGGTGTTATGTGTTGATTTCATGTTTCATGTTTATGTGGATCTTCATTTCAGTATTTAAGTATTCAAGTTCAATTTAAGATTAAGTACAAAGATAAATTACAGTGAACATTGATTCACCCCCCCTCTTAGTGTTCCCATTCCTAACAATTGGTATCAGAGCTCTAGTCCTTAGAAAAGAAGTTTAATCACTTGAGGAGATCATGGACAAAGTAGAAATGAAACATCTGAAAATAAATCTTGAAGCTTCTCTTGAAGACCTAGACAAATCTGAAAAAGAAATTGAAGAACTTAAAGAAAAAGTTAGTGATGCTCAAGTAGTCATCAAAAGGCTAAGAAAAGATTTGAAAGAATGCTCTACCAATGATTTAGGGATTATGATCAAAAAGATCAGTGAAGAAAATTCATCTCTAAAAGAACAGATTGAAGAATTAGATGATAAGTTGACTAGCAATCAGGAAGTCTATGATGATAGATTAAAGAGAACCTTCAACTAAATGAAGAATTGAGGCAAGCAAACATGGAAATCTTGGAGCTAAGGAAAAACAAAGAAAGATTGGAATCTGAATTGAAAGAGGCAAAGAATCACATTGATAAATTGTACACTAGTTCTGATTTAATAGAATCTCAGTTGTATGCAAGAAGAGTTAAAGGAGATACTAGCTGCATTAGATACAATGAAGCACAAAATTACATTGACAATATGCGAGCAAGAATGAAAGCACCACAAGACACCTCAGATGCTAAGGAGATTAGAAGTCAAACTAAAAATCATGTTGGACCATCCAAGAATGAGTGCAGGCCAGTAGATCAAACATGTTATGCATGTAACAAGCATGGACATATAGCAAGAAATTGTATAGAGGTAAGACCTTTCAATGGTTACTATTATTCATGCAATAAATTTGGTCATAGTGCTATGAATTATAAGACAAGTTAGAAAAACAAGACTCAGCACAATTAGAGAAATCAGAATCAGCCAAATGTAAGAAGTTCTTAGAATGTTACATGTCAGATATGTAACTATAATGGTCACTCTACAAGACAATGTAAAATGGTGACCCATGTCAATGTTCTGAGGAATATAAGGCCTCAAAGTTGGAAACTTGTCACTCTTGTAACAAGGTTGGACACATCTCAAAGTTTTTTAGATCAAGGACACAAGGTCAGGAAAGCCCTAAAAAGCCCAAAGAACTAGTATTAGATACCAAAGGAGAAGTCAAGTTTGTGAAAGCTTCAGAGGATGCGAGCTTGATTTGGTCAGAGATGAAGAAGGATAAGTTTGATGAGAATGTATTGGATGCATCCACAATGGATGCACCATCTACATTAGGATAAATGGCCATCAAGGTCATAGGGGGAGCTAATTTATCTCTATACCCCTACATGGCTGATATACTCACCCTAAAAGTATGCACCTTTGGACTTAAGCTTTTGGAAACTAGAAGAACCTATGTGAAAGAGAGCACAAGCTAATTGTTTGTAGAATGAAAGTTAGAAATTTTTAGTGACAACCTAGTTTACATGGCAAGCATTAATGGCATAATTCCTACTTTAAAGTACATAAAAGTTTGTAGATCTCTCATTGCATTATAATTCAAAGTGATTGGAGAGAAAAAGAGCCCTAGCATTTGATTGTGAAGGATTGTAGATTGATTCATCAATGATTTACAGTACATCTAATCGGTTGTGGAAACCCTAGTTTGTCACACTGATTTAGAATTCTTTAAAGATCATTTGGAAAGTGATATACAAGTAAGTCATGGCTACTCCTATTGTATTTGATGTTATGGAGAAGAAAAGATATGTATTTAAGAGGCACCCATTCAAATCCACATTGCATGACCTAGAAGGGGCATTCCCCCACATGCCTATGGGTGTTATGCATATCAAAGACATTAGGGCATACATATATTGTAAGAAAGAACCAATAGGATTGGATAGAATAAGAACACACATGGAAACAATGTTAAAACTTGATAAAACCTTCATGGATGAGTATGCACAGTGGAATAATCATACAATAGTTGAATATGCAACTACATATGAGTTCGATGAGTCCAAATGGATAAAGATTATACTTAGAAGGATTCATGATGACCTATTTTGGATAGGTGAAGTGTTGGTTAGGATTAAAGGTGACCTAATTCATGAGATGACAGGCCTTTCAAAGATAGGTGTCATTCTTCCAGTGGGCAAGGATGTAAGAAAACTTGTTGAGAAAACATGCAAGTCAAGAAGTGATAGGTGTGAAATGACTATAGAGAAAGATGACATCAAATTGATGTCCATGATACTGGGATACAGGTTCCAACACACCATTAGGGTGAACAGTGTGTTTGCGGCCATAATTCTTGCAGCAATAACACTTGTGAAAGAGAATGGAGAGTTTAATCTGTGTGAAATCTTATGTGCATATCTAATAGAAAACATTAAGGCCATAAAGCATGACAAGACCAAGATATTTATGTTTGGGTCCCTAATTATCTATATGTACTTCCATATTGTTGGAAAAGTGTCTGATTTGTATCTAGACAAATCTATTCCCACAATGCCACAGATATCTCTCAAGGCATGTACTGAGAGTACATTGAAGGATTACATGACACTAGAATTGAAGACATTTAGAGCCAAAATGCAAATGAGATACAAAATTCCAGAGAATTTAGTTGAAAAATACAAGTATACTATTTGTTTCATGGTTGAGACTGATACAACATGCATGGAGGTTTCTGAACCAAGGACAAAGTGGATTCATCCACTTGGATATGAGGTTGAGGAACCAATCTTAGAAGCTTATGCTCAAGTTCTATTGTCAACACCTAAGGACCCCAATGAACCTAGATGGGGAACTTATGAAGAGAAAACAAGAGAAGTAGATGTTGTATTGAATAGTGTAGCAACAAAAAGTAAACTTGCCAATGTTACTTTAGAGATCTTGAGAATCCATGGCATATCACAAGAAGACCTAGACAAAGCAAGGGAAGAGAAAATTTCTTTGGAAATAGAGAGTGCAACAGTAGAAAAAATAGAATCTGGTGATCCAAAGATGAAGAAGGTGATTATTGTGAAATTAGATGATCAGAAGGGTAAAACTAATGTTACTCCTTCTGCGCCCAAAGAAACCATTGACCTTACTACTCCTCCTGAGTATAAGGCAATTCCTAAGAGGAAGAAATAAATTAGCACTGGTCATCCATCCTCATGAGTAATAAGGAACAGGAAGAACACTCAAGCACCTCTAGAAGTAAGCTTCAAACCTAGTCTTAGTGTGTTAAGTGAAAGAATCATTGATGAAGGCATGATAGATCAAGTAGGGAATTTCTATGAGAAGTATAGTAAATTTGACAAATCAAAAATCCATGGAATGATTGTCAAACATATGCTAAAATTCAAAAAGACATTCTAAGAACTGAAAACTATGATTCTTGATAATGTGTGGAACATCTTGGAGTTCCTAAAAAGACAAGCCATTGAAGAAGATCTGAGAATAAGAGAAAAGGTCTTAGATGAGAGTTTTCTAGTATGTTCTCTAGAGGATAAATCTTTGTTACTAGATCTAGTAAAACCACATCTTAGAACCAAGTCAAGGACCCTGCACATAATAGACAAGAACTATGAATTGGTGGCTAAGGAAATAGAGAAAGCATTTGGGAAGGTCTTCATGAATAGGCACATGTATCCAGCTACTGTGCCCACAGCTCAAGTACCCACAAAGGATGCAAAAGAGTTAGAAACCATAAATGCTCCATCTATAGGTCCACAAGATTTAGTGCATGTAGTTGATGCATCCACAGAGGCAGATAAGTCTATGCCCATGTTAGAGACATTCAAGGATGACTCAATTTTTATTGATAATGTAAAATTTACTATGGCAGCCATAGACATGGATTTGGACAATTTTGAAGAAGCATTTGTAAGCACACAAGAGGTTGAAACTCTTTGTAGTAACACTCCTCCCAATCAACAAGAAGTATTGATTGAGGATATAACAAATGAAAAAGAAGAAAAGAAAGAAGAAGAAAAAGAAAAGGAAGAAGAAAAACAAAAAGGAAAGGAAGAGGTAAAATAAAGTGAACAAATAGATGAACCATCAGTGGAAATGCTAATCAAGGTAAAACAAGAAGTAATGGATAGTACACTTGTCACTCCACTACCATCACTAGCATTGTTGTCAAGTTTGACACTTGATACAACTAGTTTGGATTCTTAGGGAGAAGAAGACCTGATCAAGATCAGTGTCTTAGCAATGGAGAAATCCAAAGAGAAATAGGTAATGAGAAACCCATTGTTTGTTGAATTAGTCAACATATTGAATAGTCTATTGCCTTAAGATAAGAAAGTGTCTACGGTACATTCAGTTAATGATGTTAGCAACATCCTCACAGTCTTCAAAAAAAAATTTCTACCTTGGAAGAGTCAGCATCTCAAGTTGCAAAAGAAAAGTATCAAAAGAAGAGACTAAGTGAACTGGTCAGTAACTTTGAACTTTACCTAAGTTCTCTAAAAGTTGGTCAAGCATCTTTGAAGGATTTTGCGGAAAATGGAAGAAAGATCATTGTAGATTGTATGGATCAAGACAAGTTAACTGATGACCACTTCAAGAAGATATGAGAGGTAGAAGCTATGATAGTGTAAGTAAATAAATTGGTGAAATACCCATCCACTGATATAAATATGTGCAATAATGTAGATCAAGGACAAATTGACAAGATTGAGAAGGCAGAAAAGGAGATGTCAAAGATAAGGGCTAGGCAAACTCAGCTTAGAAATGCTCTTGCGCCCTCACTAGATATACTTAATCAGAATATCAAGGAGATCAATGCCACCATGGTGACATATGATCAAGATCCTAGCACAAACTTGGAGAAGATGGAGAAGCTACAATATGCTCTATGTGCCCATCTACAAATTGTTAATTCATTAATCACATTTTGGAAGAAAGAGATCCAAAACTTATAGATAGCATATCTGGATGCTCTCTCACTTTAAGTATTTGAAGATATAGTCTTGAAGCACCTTTGTCATTAATGTCAAAGGGGGAGTATGTATATAATATGGAGTTAAAGATATATAAGGGAGATATAAGATAGAATATAAATTTTTTTGTATAAGAGAATAGATAGTAATTGTGCCATATTCCTTTGTTGCCATCAATGACAAAGGGGGAGATTATTGGAAAGTTGACTACACTAGTGTATATGACTAGATATAGTGTTGTCATTATGGAAAAAAATTCATATAGTGTTTTGGAGTTAGCACACTTGATAAGAAGATCAGAAATTGGCTAAGTGTTGAAGATTGGACAGTGTACAGTGTACCTGAAGCTCAAAACATCAACGTACATGCATATAATAGAATTATGTTATGTGCCCTAGAAGTTAAGTTGGTAACATCATATTCATGCTAAGTCTAAGAGTGCATGATTAGAAGATTTAGTATGAGGAAGATACAGAGAGTTCAAGTTCCATAGATAGTAAATGCCAGAAAAGAACAAAGCAAGCGGCCGACTATTGGTATTTTGGTTTGCGGTTATATTATTATATTGTAAATGCTATACGCCTATTGTAATTAGGTTACCAACATGTAATTGTATCATCTTAAAATGGAAGTACTTCCATGTTAAGAGAGTTTAGCCCTCCAAGTGAGTGGTATGGGTCATGTCAAGCACCTTGAATCAACTCTTTTCTTGGATCATACTTGTTCTCCTCATTCTGCTTCTATCTGTACTTGATTTTCACTTCAATCTACATTTCCTAGCATTCTGGGTCAAGATCCAAAGGTTTTTGACCACAAGGTCAAATTTTACCTCAACCCTAACCTATGTTAGAGTCAAGCTCGTCCTTCACCCCCAATCTAGATTTCAAATTTCCTTGATTTCTGGGTGTCGGGTTTCAGAGATATTTGTTTTCCCACCTCTAGGTCTGCAATTTCAAGTTTTAAAATGGTAAATCCTCAAATTGAATTTAATCTAGGTATATTTTCTAAATTTTAGGACCTAATTGGGATTTAATTCTCCAAGGTGGCCCCTCTAGAGGATTGTGCCCTAGTTCACTATAAAAGGAGGCCTTCCTCTCTCATTTTCACATCAAGTTTTGCAATCTCCTCTCTCAAGCTCTCAAGGTGATCAAGAAAGCATTTCATCAAGCATTTTCAAGGAAGCATTCAAGTCCTCTTTTCCATCCAATTTCTCCATTTAAGATCAAGGATTCAAGCATTCAAGTCTTTGAAGAAATTTTGAGGGGATTTGGTTCAAGCATGCAAGATTCATCATTCAAACCCTAGATCTAGCCATCATGATGGTGTGATCTTCCTTCAAGATCCTTTGTGTATCTTCTAGATCCATTCATTCTTCTATCAAGGTGGATTCCAAGCATATAAGCATGAAGGTTTTGTATTTACTTTCATGGTTTTGATTTACATTTACCATTGTTGTGTTCAAGCTTTCATATCAATATACTTGTTTACATTCGAAATACAATTGCATATCTATCAAATTGGATAGCTTCATTGTTAGATCTACTTCTACTACTTGCTAAAATTCTTATTTCAATTTCAATATTAAGGTTGATTCCAAACTGGGGTTTGACCAAGGAAAACCCCTCAAACAAACAACAAAAACCTTCTTTTTCTTGCAGGTGTAGGTGCAGAATTTTGGATCTAAGAGCGGATTTGGATACCTTTTTCAGCAAACTTTTAAGATCTATGAACAAATTCAAAATCAACCTTCAAATAAAGAATGTAGCCTTTGACCTTTTATGAGGGTTAAAGACTACCTACTGTTAGAAAGATAAAATATTTTTGGGTTTTCTTTGTCTTGGCATTTCCAGTCCGAAATTGGTTGTAGAATTGCCCAAAAGTGCATACAGACATCAAAAATTAGCATTTTCCAAATTTTCCCTAATTTGTGGTTAGTATTTATATTTCAATTATTTCAAATTTCAAATACAATTCTACCATAGGGAAATATAGGGTTTTTCTCTCTCTTTCATATTCTCCATAGATTGATTTGATTGTGTATTAACCTTTAGGTTGATCAAATTGGATCTCTCCTTTGGGAATTTGGATTTAGGAGTGGAGCTAATATTTCCCCCATACATTAAATTTGAATAGGTGTGATTCCATATTATGTCTATTCATTTTGGTGAACCCGACAAGCTTACTCTCTTTCTTTTTGGTGTTAGATATCCCTTTGTCTTATTATGTGTGTTCACCTTCATCTATTCATTTTGGTGAACCCGATAAGCTTACTCTCTTTCTTTTTGGTGTTAGATATCCCTTTGTCTTATTGTGTGTGTGTTCACCTTCATCTATTCATTTTAGTGAACCCAACAAGCTTACTCTCTTTCTTTTTGGTGTTAGATATCCCTTTGTCTTATTGTGTGTGTTTTCACCTTCATCTATTCATTTTGGTGAACCCAACATACTTACTCTCCTTTATTTTGTGGAATTATATGCTCTATTGTGTTAGGTTATAGATCCTTTCTTGCATTTAGATTAGATCTAGTTTATATTCTTGCATTTTAAATTAAAAAATACAAAAAAATCTATATATTTACAAAAACATTTCAAACATGTCATTTTCTATGGAAACCATTAAGATGCTTTGGTGTGTGGTCATGTTCTTTATTACCCTTCTTTTAGCATCTCTTTATAATACCTATGATGTTTATGAAAGTATCATTCACTTAATTACGTTGATGACCCTTCACTTTTCTCTTGCCTATGCTTTTGTGAAGTTGGCTGACACTAGTCTACCTACATTCAAAACCTTCATTAAAGATTTATGTGGTAGCCTTATTTATCTTTTAGCTTATGTGAAGAATTTGGTAGATGATACACCATCTCCTAATCATTCTAATCCTAATCCTAATCCTATCAATCCTAATCCTAATCTGATACCTAATTCTCAATCTATTCATCCTCACTCTTCCCATACTTATGATGGGATTCAAGCTATAGTTCAGGATGCAGATGTGCAAGATTTCTTTGATTTACCTTCTCCTCTGATTCATGATGATATTAAAGGAAAGGGTAAAGAAACTTCTTCCAAACCTATTATACCACCTTATGCAACCTTTACTCATGAACATGATAAAAAATCACCTCCTGTAGAAGCTTTACATAATATGTACACTACCGGATATAATATGGTGACTAAACAAGGTTATAAAGGTTTAGGGCTTGGGCTTAATGAGCATGGTATTAGGTTTCTAGTTCATATACCCCCTAAACCAGATATGAATATTGTTGGTTGTTCAAGATCTCAAGTCAAGGTAGGTGGTATTGATCATCATCCTCCTCTTCACATTCTTTCCCCCACAACTATATTAGATAACTCTAATACTCGTCAAGAAGTGGCTAAGAAGGTGTATGTTGAATTAATGAATTCAAAGAAAGAAATCTTTAGACCTATGCCAATAGATGCTTTATACAAATACAAATGTCCTTTTCATTATAGTAACAAACATCTACTTGCTGATTGTAAACATTTCAAATTATATGTTAGAGAAAGAGCTACTTTAAGAATTATATCTCACTCTCGTGTAGTTTTACAATTCCTTCATAATTTTGATATAGGGGATTCCCCTCCTTCAGATATAATGTAGATGTTCTTCCCCTCTTGTCTCATGAGTGGGGGGAAAGAGGCGTATCTTAATCTAGTCTCTTAAGATCCATTAGGTCTTTTATCAGGGCTTAATTGGTATTCTTTCTCTCCTATTTTTCTATGGTTTTGCATTATGTTTTTTATCATCCATAGAATCTTTCAAGATATCTTTTCTAAGAAATTCATTTTGTGAAGGTATCCCTTGTCTCTAACCCTAGGGGAAAAGGTACCTCTTTCCTTCTCTTTGTCTAGGGAGTTTCTTTCCTTAGTTAGTGGTATTTGTTTATATTGCAATATTATTTCAACATATTGATAAATGTTTTGACTACAGATAACCTTCTTATATGAGAAGTTGTTGTCCTAAGTTGTCACTTCTTCTCTATGTTGCAAATTATTTTTTTTATAAACTATCACCCTTGATTTGGTGTTAGATTTGTTTCCCTCATTCCAAAGATTCCTCTTCCTCTTGTTTGCAGGGGGCTTGATGATTGAATCTTTGTTCCCGCTTGATTTATCTTTGAAAGTTGATATTTTATCTAAAGAACTCATCTATGGTGGGGGTCTTGTTGATAAGATCTCTTTCATTGGAGGATCCTTTTCCATGAGAGACATATCCTTTTCATGATTATCTATATTCTTGGATGTAGGGGTCAATATCCCTCGTTAAGGATATGGTGTACATTTTTGTAAATAGGATATCTCCTTGCATTGTGAAGTAGGTATCCTCTTCCATATTTGTTCCTACACTTGGGGGAAAGGATGCCATCTCCTTCTATCTTTCCAGCATTCACCTCTTTCCTTAGGTAAGCATTACTTATCTATTATGTGATATCCAATCATACATGAAAATTTTGGTTTGCATTGAGGATATATGTCCTTAATAACAATGTCTTTTGTTGTTTGACATTGGGTTTCCATGATTGATATATCTCTCACCTAGGAAACTAAATAGTCTACTATCCCTCATAAGGGTTACTTTCTTTTCACTTCTTGCATGATATTTCTTTACATTTGTCCCTTCCATGGCCTCATTGGAGCTATGACCTTCTTGGCTTGGATTGGGTGTTGTTTGTGGATATTGTCTTGATGTTGAAGAAGGCTTTATCCTTGTTCTTTACTTTCCTTAACATGTCAAAATAGTATGTTTTTGCCATATTAAGGAGGGGGGCATATATAGGATCTCCCTTGTACTATAGTTTTTACATGCTAAATCTTGGAATGTAATGCACATAAGTTGCTAAATCCTAAAAAGACATGCATCTATATGCTGAATCTTCTGATGGTAATGCACATAAGTTGCTAAATCCTGAGGAGACACGCATTTTTCAAAAAAATCAATATGCTAAATCTTGGAAGGTAACGCACATAAGTTGCTAAATCCTGAAGGGACACACATTTCTAATTTAAAATATGCTAAATCTTGGAAGGTAACACACATAAGTTGCTAAATCCTAAAAAGACACGCATTCATATGCTAAATCTTTCAAAGGTAACGCACATAAGTTGCTAAATCCTAAGGAGACATGCATGTCATATTCATAGTGATACAAGAAGGTGGATCTATGGGTATTCCAGAAGCTGTTAGAAGATGCATTACAATTACAAGAATATTTAATGGGTGAACCTATTGGGCTCTCCCTCTAGGGTGATTTATGGTAAGGTGGGCATCTTACTAGGTGAGGTAATCACTCTTTTTCCCTTTCTCTCTTTTCACTTTCATGCTAGTAGGATTGGATCATGAAGCTATGTTATTTATAGGGTTTCTCTTGTCTTTCTTATGTAATCATTTATGCTTTTATGATAGCTTTCCAAATATGATATTAGTATGAGAAATGTTTCTTAGAGGTTTCTTGTACTAGTTGATTTGGGTTTGTTTTAGTACTAACCCCTCTTCTTGTGTCTTTTTCCTTTTTGTTTTCACACCCTCGTGCGCATATGCTGAGTTAGAATACTTAGCCTGGGGTTTTTATCCCTAACTAAGTCTCATTATATTTCATTTTGAATCCACTAGGATCTCTTCTTCTTCTTCTTTAACAAGAGTTTGTATCGAATCCATACTCTTGCTAAAGTGGGGGCTTAATGTATCATCTTAAAATGGAAGCACTTCCATGTTAAGAGCATTTATCCCTCTGAGTGAGTAGTTTGGGTCATGTCAAGCACCTTAAATTAGCTCTTTTCTCAAATCATACTTGTTCTCCTCATTCTGCTTCTATATGTCCCTCATTTTCACTTCAATCTACATTTCCTAGCATTCTGGGTCAAGATCCAAAGGTTTTTCACCACAAGGTCAAAGTTGACCTTATGGGTTAGAGTCAACCTCGACCCTAACCTAGGTCAGATTTGAGCTCATCCTTGACCACCAGTCCAGATTTCAAATTTCCTTGATTTTCAGGTGTCAGGTTTCAGAGATATTTGTTTTCCCGCCTTTGGGTCGACCATTTCGGGTTTCAGAATGGTAAATCTTCAAATTGCATTTAATCTAGGTATATTTTCTAAAGGTTAGGACCTAATTGGGATTTAATTCTCCAAGGTGGCCCCTCTAGAGGATTGTGCCCTAGTTCACTATAAAAGGAGGCCTTTCTCTCTCATTTTCACATCAAGTTTTGCAATCTCCTCTCTCAAGCTCTCAAGGTGATCAAGAAAGCATTTCATCAAGCATTTTCAAGGAAGCATTCAAGTCCTCTTTTCCATCTAAGTTCTCCATTCAAGATCAATGATTCAAGCATTCAAGCCTTTGAAGGTATTTGGTTCAAGCATGCAAGATTCATCATTCAAACCCTAGATCTAGCCATCATGATGGTGTGATCTTCCTTCAAGATCCTTTGTGTATCTTCTAGATCCATTCATTCTTCTATCAAGATGGATTCCAAGCATATAAGCATGGAGGTTTTGTATTTACTTTCATGGTTTTGATTTACATTTACCATTGTTGTGTTCAAGTTTTCATATCAATATACTTGTTAACATTCGAAATACAATTGCATATCTATCAAATTGCATAGCTTCATTGTTAGATCTACTTCTACTACTTGCTAGCATTCTTATTTCAATTTCAATATTAAGGTTGATTCCAAACCGGGGTTTGACCAAGACAAACCCCTCAAACAAACAACAAAAAACCTTTTTTTTGCAGGTGCAAGTGCAGAATTTTGGATCTAAGAGTGGATTTGGATACCCTTTTCAGAAAACTTCTGAGATTTGCAAACAAAGTCAGAATTGACCTTCAAATAAAGAATGTATCCTTTGACCTTTTATGAGGGTCAAAGACTACCTACTGTTAGAAAGATAAAATATTTCTAGGTTTTCTTCATCTTAGTGTTTCCAGTTTGAAATAGGTTGCAGAATTGCCCGAAAGTGCATACAGACATAAAAAAAATTGGCATTTTCCAGATTTTCCCTAATTTGAGGTTAGTATTTATATTTCAATTATTTCAGATTTCAAATACAATTCTACCATAGGGAAATATAGGGTTTTTCTCTCTCTTTCATATTCTCCATAGATTGATTCGATTGTTTATTAACCTTTAGGTTGATCAAATTGGATCTCTCCTTCGGGAATTTGGATTTAGGAGTGGATCTAATGTTTCCCTCATACATTACATTTGAATAGGTGTGATTCCATATTATGTCTATTCAATAATTATGTTTGTTTGTAAACACGCTTGAGCCAATTCAATTGGAAGCGTTGTATGTAATCGATTAAAGGGCCGACCTAGTTATTTGTTTTGTATTCGCATATAAATATGAGATGCGCCCATTATAATTAGCATAAGAGTTGTTATAGAGTTGAGAAAAGTAGAGTAGAAGTATGTGAAGAGTTGATAAGATGTATTAGAGCTTTGCAAGAGGTCAAATCATCAGCACATCAAAGGAATTGATCAAATAAGCAATGTCACAGTGATAGTTCATCCAGCAGATATAGTGTGTCTAAGATCATAAGGTTGCAGCCTTCACCACTTGATAGTGAACTCTAGGACAGTATGTCCACAGCCCTAACAGGGTTTATTGTAAAAGACTCCTAATAGGTTCTGACCCTTAACAAGGTCTATTGTACTAAACATATTGTAAAGAAACTCCTAACAGGGTTAAGGATCTTCTAACAAGGATCATAAAACACTAGTACGGAATATTAGTGGGTGTCAATTCCCACTGGGGTTTTTACCTATTTGGGTTTCTCAGTAATCATATTGGTGTTATGTGTTGATTTCATGTTTCATGTTTCATGTTTATGTGGATGTTCATTTCAGTATTTAAGTATTCAAGTTCAGTTTAATATTAAGTAAAAAGATAAATTATAGTGAACACTGATTCACCCCCCCCCCCCTCAGTGTTCCCATTCCTAACAAGTGAATGTTTGGTCAAAGGAGAAATGTTATTGATAAATCCTCTAACTAGGTCACACCTTACAATTTGTTTTGTAACCTTTAAAAGGGTTGGCTCCTAACCAAGATCACTTTAGAAGAGTGAATTATTTTGGGTTACCGGTCCCAGGCAATTTTTCCCCTAACAGGGTTTCCATGTTAAAAATCGATGTTTATGGATGTGTTGAATTTTTATTTTACTTTACACATTTATATAACTGGATAGATCGATGGACACAGTATTTAATTTATTGGTAATCAGTAGATGAAGAGAATGGAATAGTTGATATTTTACCGAGTTGATTATTTGATTAAAAAATTGTAATATATACATCAAGGAGATTTGGGACTATGTGATAACTAGACTTAACTGATTCGTCCCCCTCCCCTCTTAGTTATCTAATAGATGAGGAATTATAAACACGTCAAGGGGAGGATAACATACTAAAGGAGTCATATGATTTCATGGAGGAGGACAATTTTCTACAAGAATAGCCATTTATTATAGAAGAAGCTAATGTGCAGAAAGGTTGGGGCTTGCATGGTCTTACCAATTTAGCTATTCTAGCATAACAGATGAATCAAACTGTTATTGTAGTTTGGATATGGGGTCAGGTAGATATACCTCTAGATAACCCTCAGGTAGAAGAAGAAGAACCTCATACTCCTCCTAACCTGTCCAATCCACTTGCTATAAGATTAAGCCTGCATAAAGATATATTACTTCAACAAAGTTGGTGGAAATTGGAAAAATCTATATTATAAAGGGTCATAAAAAATTAGAGGATAGGATCACCATAATTACAACTATTATTCCTAATCTTATGCAATGTAGGTCACTTTTCATAGTCTATACCCTCTATATAAAGGAACAATATTTGAATCTTAGGTTGATGAGGGTTGTTGAAGGGTTAAATTTGTTATATTGTGGTGATTGATTAGGGATGACATGTTGTAACCCTAAAGCATAAAAATAAACTTTTATAAAATAGCTTAGGGTTAGGGATTTTATTATGATGTATGTTTTACTAGCTTCTTATGGTGCTATTGAGTTGTAAGGGATTGCGGATTGTAATCAGGTTGTAATCACTAGATAATAATAATACTGGACTCATTGTTGGTGGATGTAGCCCAAGGGTTGGGTGAACCACATTAAATCTTTGTGTCTTGTGTTCTCTTCTGTGTGGTTTATTATTTTCTGATATTGGTTATATTTGCACGTAATTGTTATTTATGTCTTTTTAATCCTAACAATTGTGTGCATTCATGTCTTGGATTTAGAATAAGATTAGTAGGTAAATATAGTCTAGACCATATAGGCATGAAGAAACATATTCTCCCTCGGTGATAATGGTTAAATTTAAAGAGGCTCAGACACTCTATTATGATTGGATGTGGTTGTTTACAAATGATAAGCACATGTAAAGAATTCAAGTTTTAAGAGAAGAAGCATTCTAGGAATATGAAAAGATGCCTAGGCATGAAGGATAATTAGTCCCTGGGTCTATCATTTAGTGATGGAACAACCTTTTTGAAAATCCAAAATGTGTTGAGTTACATTCACCACATAACTATGTTGTAGTAACTCAAAGAGAACCAGCCTGGTATATAGATCTGAGCCACACAAGGAAAGAGTATTGGATGTTGGAAACTGCAATTCAAGAAATTGTTGTATTGTCATTGATGTCAAACTTTAACTGGTAAGACTGTTGCTATCTAAGAAAGTACTATATCTATTTAATTGTTGAGAAAGATTAGGGAAAAGGTGATAACAATAGAACCTAAGGAAAGATTGAGTTATCTTGTTACTTCAATGGGTACTTGATTATGTGGCGCAATGATAAGATAATGTATTGTTTATCTAAGTGAGAAGTAAGACTAAACAAGTAGGCTTAACCAAGAAAAAGTGAAGAAATCTAGTTTAAGCCGAGTGATGTTAGTGTCAACCGAGCCAATATATGCTGAGTAAATTCAGTTTTGACCAAACACTAGTTTATTGCTGAGGAAGATAGTATTAGCTAAGGAAACAGTTTCAGTGGTGACTGAGCTATGCAGTGATGACCGAGGAGTTGAACACAGTATTGACCGAGCGTTAGTAATTTACATTTGAGGAAGAATTCAGATTCCTAGCTAACATAGTTTAATTCTTGGATTATGTAAATCGTGTTGACTTTATTTATTGAATGTATGGAGCATTTATTGCACTATAAACCATTTTATTATAATTCCATAAAGAGATTAGAGATGTTTCTAGAACGATGGAAGAAGAACATAATATTGGAAGGAATCAATGAATCTAACCTAACCCTAAGATCTACGGAAGAGATTAAGCAGAAAAAGATGGATCTACCTATTGAAGAGGTATTAAGAAAACCTAAGTTTGAGGTTGAAGGAGTGTGGTGGATTTTTTATTGTTATTGACTAAATAAGTAGAAAAGGCTGATGGATAAGGAGCTGTGATTGCTTGAAGGGATTTTTGAGAATATCAGTGATGGAGATAGAAATGGATCATAGTCAATAAGCCAGCATATATATGTAAGAATTGGATCTATTATTTACAAAGTAAGTTGTATGTTTTAAGATCAAACACTGTTGTTACTTTCTAACCATTGTATCATTTTAAATCCTTTAATCAAGGTTGACCTAATAGTCATTGTATAAATCCTTTAATCAAGGTTACATTCTAATAGAATGTACTTAAGTCCTTTAACAAGGTGCACTCCTAACAGGGTGGTTGAAATCCTTTAACCGGGTCACACCTAGCAGTGTGTTTGTAAACCTTTGACAGGGTTGGATTTTCACAAAGCTCACTTCAGAAGAGTGAAAATATCAGTAGCATGTTACAAAGTGGTTTTTCCCAAATTGGGTTTCCACTATAAATCTTGGTGTCAATGCTTGTGTGAATGTTTTTTTTAACATTTCTATGTTTTGCAAGTTAAATACTGTTGGATAGTGGACTACACTATTATATGTTTCTAGTATACATTATGTAATGACTGAGTAGCTATTGGTTGTTAGATCTAAGTTGTTGAAGTGTTTAAAATTTTATTTTATACATCTGGACCTAAGAAAAATTGATTCACCCCCCCTCTCTGTTGTTCTAAATCATATTAACAATTGGTATCAGATTTGTTGGTGCTTACAGAGAACAAGTTTATAGATACTTGAAGTAAATGATTAGGATGTATAAGAAGGAGGTACCGAAGCTGAATAAGGAGAACTTCCCTGCATGGAAGAGTCTGATGAAACTGCATCTAACTGGTATTGGTGACTTAGTGAAGTATTATATTGAACATGACTATGTTACACATATTGCACCTCTGAATGCCAAGGAGATGAGAGCTAAACAAGAGCACAATCAAGCAATGTTGGAGATTGCATTTTCCTTAAGCTATCCTGAATTTGAAGACATCAAAGATTGCACAATTGCAAAGAAATTGTGGGACACTCTTGCAAACATCTATCGTGGTGACATAAATGTACTAAGGGAAAAATTTGAAAGTCTAAGAGGTAAATTTGATGAAATGAAAATGCAAGAAGGTGAGAATATTTCTCAATATTGTGGTAGGATAAAAGAGGTTATAAATGCTATTAGAGGAGCTAATGGAACTATTGATGATGAGACTGTTATTGAAAAAGTATTGAGAACTTTGTGTCCTATTTATGCCATCAAAATATCAGTAAGTCAAGTATCTAGATGTAACCCTAGTAATGCTTTAACACTAGAAAGTCTTGTTGGTAAGCTTACTACTTTTGAGCTTTCTAATTATGATAACTTCATTGTTGCTAATGTTGAATCTACATTCAAGTCACAAATGGTTCTGAATAAGTCTAAGAAAGAAAAAGAAAGATGCATCAGTGAGAGTGAAAGTGATAGTGACACTTCTGATGAAGAACTAGAGGATCTTGAAGCTCTTATGGATAGAAGATTGAAAAGAGGAAAATGCAAGTATAAAGGTAAACTCCCTATCATATGTTTTTCATGTAACAAAGTTGGTCATATAGCTGTAAGATGTCCTGACAGGGATGAAAAGGATGAGGATAGAGACAACAAGCACAAAGATAAGAGAGAAAATAGAGGTTCAAAGGTACAAGGACTACAAAGATAAAGGTAAGAAATCTTGTTATATTACTGAAGAAGAAAATGACACTGATAATGGTGATTTTGAAATGAAGTAGTTTATGTTGCTATGAAAGATGAGTCTGATGAAGATGAGAAAACTACACTTGTATCCTATGTGAACAAAAATGATAAATGGATTATTGATAGTGGTTTCTCACACCACATGACTGGTGACAAAAGTAAGTTTGATACCCTAGATCATTACAAAGGTAGAAGTGTTAAGTTTGGTAATGATTCACCATGTCCTATTAAGGGTAAAGGATTAATTAAGCTAACTGATAAGATCATGTGTGAAAATTCTTATTGGGTTGAAGGTCTTAACTATAATATTTTAAGTGTTACACAACTTAATAGTACTAGTTACCGAGTGGAATTCCATCATAGGAAGGCTAAAATATTTGATGTCACTGGTGAACTCATTGGAAGTGGAGACCAAACAAGAGGTAATTTATTCTATCTAGACCTATCTAAAGAGACATGTTTGATTGCACAGCTTGATGATATATGGTTATAGCATAAGCAGCTATGTCATGTTAACTTTGACAATCTGGTAGATATTAGTAAAAATAAGAAAGTGAGAGGACTTTCGAGATTGAAGAAAGCTGATAATGCAATGTGAAAACAATATCAATTGGGTAAGATGACAAAGTCTAGTTTCAAGAGCAAGACTTTTACTTCTGAAAATGTTTTAGATTTGGTTCATAGTAACCTTTGTGGACCTATGGGTGTACAAAGCTATTGTGGTGATAGATACTTTATTTGGTTTGTTGATGATTACACTAGAATGATGACTGTAATGTTTTTAAAAGAAAAATTTGATGCATTTTAGTTTTTTAAGTGGTATTTGGCTAAGGTTGAAAAGGAGACATGTAGGAACCTAAAGTGTTTGAGATCTAATCGAGGTCAAGAATTAATATTAAATGGGTTTAATCTATTTTGTAATGATAGAGGAATCAATAGACATATGTCTGCACCTAGAACACCTCCACAAAATGGTATAGCAGAGAGAAGGAACATATCTATCATGGATTTTGCAAGAACACTAATGATTGAGAAGAATGTTGCACAAAAATACTAGAAAGAATCTATAAGTACAGTTATTTATACCCTAAATTGAGTATAGATAAAAAAAGGTACAAATGTTACACCTTATGATTTATGGCACGGGTATGCACCTAATGTAAACTATTTTAAAATTTTTGGGAGCAAATGCTATATACTAAAAGATAGTAGGAATGGAAAGTTTGATGCTAAAAGTGATGAAGGCATATTCCTAGGTTATTCCACAAAGAGTAAAGGTTACAAGTGTTTGAACTCTAACACTAAAAAAATTGTGGAAAGTGTAAATGTGAAGGTTGATTAATAGGTAGAGAAAAATGAATAGGAAAGCAAGAAAGAACCAAAAGATTATAGATATTTTGTCTATATAGAAGAAGGAGAGGAAAGTGACACACTTGCACCTGATGTAGAGTCTTGAGTAGGCAATGTTGAGCATGAGGGAAATAATGCCGAACTATAGGAATGAATTTTTGAGTGACAAGAGGATGTTGTCAAGTATCAGGAAGAGTTTTCTGAGCAATCATAGGCTAAATCTAACAATCTTATTAGTGAACCTAAAGAAAAAAGAATAAAATAAAGAAGAACCTATTTTGGCACAATATTCAAGGAGACATCACAAGCCTAAACAAATCATTGGAGACAAAGAAATTGGAGTTATGACCAGAAGCAAGTTAAGAGACCCTACATGTTTACTGTGTGAATTCGAGCATAAGACAAGGGAGGCACTAGAAAATGAATACTGGGTTCAATCCATGAATGAGGAGATAGACCAAATAGAAAAGAATGATACCTGGACTCTGGTGCCAAGACCAAATATTGCTCTAGCAGTTGGGATTGTGGAAAGATTCTCTGCCAATCCTAAGGAAACTCATATGATGGCTATGAAAAGGATAATGAGATATTTGAAAGGGACTGGAGATTATGGACTATACTATAAGAAGCATGAAAGATTTGAACTGAGAGTCTATACTGATGTAGATTGGGCAGGAAATGTGGATGATAGGAAGAGAACTAGTGGTATATCTTTCTTTCTTGGATAGAGATTAGTCTCCTAGACAAGAAAGAAACAAAATTGCATTTCCCAATCTACAGCTAAAGCTAAGTATGTAGCTATTGTAGTAAATTGTTCAAACTTGGTATGGATAAAGCAATCGTTGATAGACATGAAAGAAGAGATCACTGAACTAGTTGTCATATACTGTAACAACACAAGTTCTATCAACATATCTAAGAACCCAGTGATGCACACAAAGACCAAACATATTTCCATCAAGTATCATTACTTGAGGGAATTGGTACAAGATAAAGATGTTGGAATGGAATATGTGAATACAAAGGAAAAACTAGCAGACATATTCACTAAAGCCTTACCTAAAGAAGCTCATGAATATCTGAGAGGCAAATTAGGGGTTCTTCCCCTCACTGAAGTTGCCTAGTCAAGCTAAGAGCACTGCATCAAATGTGCTGCAAAGAGTATCTGACAAATTGATGCAGAAAAGGTCACACTTTAGGAGTAGCCTAGAGTTGTGAAAACTACAGCAAAGCTGATAATCAGTCATAAGAAAAGATGACAAAGGGAGAGATATTGTTACTGAACTAACAAGATGACATCTACATCTAAAAGATGCATTTTTTCTTTGCTACTTTGGCATTATTGTCAAAGAGGGAGATGAATAAGATGAAAACACATGGTGAGATTTCATGGAAGACCAAGTAAGAGGAAGAGAATCATAGGAAAGGAACATAGGAAAGATTCAATGGAAGTTACTATGTGGATGGTCAAGAAAGCAAGGTTAAGTGATTCAGAATCAAAATGAAGCTAAGGATATTATAAATGCTTCTGATGCACAGACAAGTTTTGGATTGGTTGGTGAATCATATGTTATTCATATGGTGTTGCCATCAATGCCAAAGAGGGAGATTGTTGGAAAGTGCGATTGAAGCAATTGTTTTATTTTCATTGATGTCAAACCTTAACTAGTAAGATTGTTGCTATCTAAGAAAGTACTATATCTATTTGATTGTTGAGAAGGATTAGGGCAAAGGTGATAACAATAGCACCTAAGGAAAGGTTGAGTTATCTTGTTACTTCAATGGGTACTTGATTATGTGGCACAATGATAAGATAAAGCATTTTTTATCTAAGTGAGAAGCAAGACTAAACAAGTAGGCTTAACTGACCAAAAGTGAAGAAATCTAGTTTAAGCTGAGTGATGTTAGTGTCAACCGAGCTGGTATATGCTGAGTAAATTCAATGTTGATCGAACATCAATTTATTATTGAGGAAGACAGTATTAGCCGAGGAAACAGTTTCAGTGGTGATCAAGCTATGCAGTGATGACCGAGGAGTTGAACACAGTATTGACTGAGCATCATTAATTTACATTTGAGGAAGAATTCAGATTCTTGGATGACATAGTTGAATTCTTGGATTATGTAAATCATGTTGACTTTATTTATTAAATGTATGGAGCATTTATTCCATTGTAAACCATTTTATTATAATTCCATAAAGGGATTAGAGATGTTTCTATAAGGATGGAAGAAGAACATAATGTTGGAAGGATTCGATGAATCAGAACTAACCCTAAGATCTATGGAGGAGATTAAGTGACAAAATATGGATCTACCTATCAAAGATGTATTAAGGAAACCTAAGTGTGAGGTTGAAGGAGTATGTTGGAGTTGTTATTGTTATTGACTGAATAAGCAAAAAAGGTTGAAGGAGAAGGATTTGTGATTGCTTGAAGGGATTTCTAAGCAGATCAGTGATGGAGATGGAAAAGGATCTCAGTCAGTAAGCCATCATATATATGTAAGAATTGGATCTATTATTTACAAAGTGAGTTGTCTGTTTTTAGATCAAACACTATTGTTACTTTCTAAAAATTGTATCAGTTTAAATCCTTTAGTCAAGGTTGACCTAACAATCATTGTATAAATCCTTTAATCAAGGTTGCATTCTAATGGAATGTACTTAAGTCCTTTAACAAGTGCACTCCTAATAGGGTGGTTAAAATCCTTTAACCGGGTCACACCTAGCAGTGTGTTTGTAAACCTTTGACAAGGTTGGCTTTTCACAGAGCTCACTTCAGAAGAGTGAAAATATCATTAGCATGTTAAAAAGTGGTTTTTCCCAAATTGGGTTTCCACTATAAATCCTGGTGTCAATTCTTGTGTGAATGTTTTGTTTGAACATTTTTGTGTTTTGTAAGCTAAATACTGTTGGATAGTGGACTGCACTATTATATGTTTTTGGTATATATTATGTAATGACCGAGTAGATTGTGGTTGTTAGATCTGAGTTGTTGAAGTATTTAAAAGTTTATTTTATACATCTGGACCTGAGAACAACTGATTCACCCCCCCCCGCTCTGTTGTTCTAAATCATATTAACATTGGATTCCACTAAAATTTTGGCCTCCACTTCTTCTTTGTCCACTTATTATCATGGTAGATAATGGGAATGAATATGATATCGAGGATGAAGTGCCCAAATGGAAAAGGTTGAGGGAAATAAAAGGATACTATTGGAGTTTGGCCAAAGGTAGACCGGGACAAAGTTCAACCACTAACTATAGGATGATTGCAAAGATTAAAAAATTTGCAGTTGTTAGAGAACTAGAAAGAAACTAGGTTGGAGAGAATGATGGGTTGAAATAATGGCATGTTTTGTTTATGTTTCTTTTGTCCTACTTTGAAATGTTATAAGGTTTCTGGTGTTTTAAAGACTTTTACTTTAATAGTTTTATAATTTTTAATGAAGTATTTGATAGACATACAATATATGGACTGACATACCTTTGGAATGAATACTTTATGTTTTAACCTTAGTTATCTTTATATTATTCATTTTTTGAGTAATTGAAGCATAATGGGTTTCTTGTAGCTAAGTAGTTTGTTTTCCTACAGCCATGTGATATTTCTATATTAATGAAATATGAGGGTTAGTAAATATATGTAATGTCCAGAATGAATATATCTCCATGTTTTGTTCTCCTAACCTTTCACTACAAGAATAGGTCAACATGAAAGACTGGTAAAGAAAATACCTAATGAACTTCATCAACTCTTGGAATGAGTCATACAACAAGGAGAGAGAGAAATAAGGACAATGTTGGAGACTCAACTAATTTTCCTACTTCTTATTAAAAGAAGTTAGTGATGTTTTAATGTAACGTAAATATAAGGATTGGTTTTCCTATATATTCTATCATGGAAAAGAAGAAGAATATTTCTTCCTTGTTGAGATAATTTATCTTTTATTCTTTCAATGTAATAATTGCACCCATCTATTTTGTTAGAAGTGGTCGGTTAGTTCTCAATTAGTTAGTAAAGAGATTTAGTATAAATAAGTTTTTGAAGCCTCTTCATAGATTATCTAAGCTAGAGAGAGATCAAACAACACTAGGCTGATGTAACTATTTTAAACAATGTAGTTTTCAAGTTCCAAAGTACTATGTGTAGTCATTTTATGATACGAATAAAGAAACAATGACTATGAGTTTATAGTGTGTTCAAGAACTTGGATTTACTCTCCAAAGGGGGCCCACTTGGTGAGTGATCCTTTATATTTTACTATTAATTTATAGTTATTATAGTTACTATTTAGTAACTTGTCTGCTCCTACAACCACACAAAAAAAATTCCTATGTATGTTCCTACAATTAAAGGTAGCAGAGTAGTTTCCTACCTAATAGACCTAAACTTGGTTTTTCATGTTTTTTATGCTTTGGTAGATGATAATCAGGTAGGATTACATTCAACTTCCACTTTCTTCTATTATTTTTCCCTTCCAATAGTAGTTAGTATGGCTACAATAGAGACTTAGTGTATATATTATGAAGAACCATTTCAAGTTTATGCCCCTAGGTTGACATATTAAGTAAACCTTACCATAGGATGGATAGTTTCTGAGTCAAGATAACCAATCTGTAAAATAAGTAATTAATCCAAGTTATATATTAATTTGGAAAGGGCCACAAATCCATGCATTTTCTCTTCTACATTTCAAGGTCAACTCCTTGATTCCAAGTATATCGAAACATCTTCAAGGGTATGATCAATTTCTACATTTGTGCATAAGGTTTTTTGCAAGGTGAATCAAATATTTACATTTTCACATACTTTCATTTATGCAATTTCATTTTATTTTCAAGGTTGATTCCTAAAAAGGGGTTTGACTAAGGCAAACCCTTTTACCCAACCTTTACCCATTTTTCTATGTGTAGGAACAAGTTAAAAAGCCTTTAAAACTTTTCTAACTAGATTGGGAATAGTCAAATAATCCTTGTAAGTTTCATGTAGAAACCTAGGGTACATAATGTTTTAAATACCCTATACTTGGGTTTTAAATGTCTCTACTTATGTTCTTCCCTCTCCATTTCTTTATCTATATCTTTATCCCTCTATATATCTATATCTTTATATCTCTTTCTCATACACACAAAGACCCTATTTCTCCCTCTCTATATTTATCTCTCCATATTTAGATATATCTCCCTCTATATCCTTCTCTTACCATAATTCCCTCTTTTTATACTTCTCTCTCTCTCTCTCTCAAGTATAGGGTATGTAAAGATAAATAAAACTAGAGAGAGATATTCAATAAGAATTAAGTGGAGAGAGAGAGAGATACAGGACATAGAGAATGATAAAGCGAGTCCACCTAGAGTTGAAATATCTTGAGAGAGGGAGAGAGAGAGAGAGAGAGAGAGAGAGAGAGAGAGAGAGAGAGAGAGAGAGAGAGAGAGGTAAACATAGATATGGATAGAAAGGATAGGTGGAGGGAGAGATGAAGAAAATGAGAGGGAGAGATGGAGATAATGAGATATAGATAGACATGAAGACAAATCTATAGGGATATAGAGTAGAGGGAGAAAGAGTGAGACATAAAGGAGGTGATTGAGACAAGTAATTAAGAAATAAGTATGTGTAAAGGGAGGGATATAAATAGAGATAATAGAAACTAGTGTGTGTGTGTGTCTATATATATACACACACACACACACACACATACATACATACATACATACACACACACACACTGTGTGTGTGTGTGTATGTATGTATGTATGTATACATATATATATATATATATATATACATACATACATATATATACATACATACATATACATAGAAACATACATACATACATACATACATACATACATACATACATATATACATACATACATATATATATATATACATATATATATACATATATATATATATATACATACATACATACATACATATATATATACATACATACATACATATATATATATAGAGAGAGAGGGGGGGGAGAGGTATAGAGAAACATTTTCTCTTAGGTCATCTTAGGAAAAGGTGTGAAAAAAATCAAGGACAACAAGGAAATCATATATAATGATTTATAAAAAAAATTAGTCTCATTAGTACATAAAATATACTTTTTTAACTATTTACTACTTTTTAACTATATCAATTCTTATGGGAGAAAAATTGAACTAAAAAGAATATTTTGCAAAACTTGTGATTATTACAAGTTTCAAAATTAAGGATTAAATTCAAATTATTATATTAATTTTGGTCTATAATCTAATAAAATTACCTTATTTGGATTGAAGGTCTCATAATCACCATTCCAATTCCTATAAAAATCAAAATTTTGATAAGAAACACAAAAGTTATTCCCATTTTACTAAAATATGTTTTTAAATTTTTTCAATATGGATTTCCAATTTGGAATGGATATTTGATTCCAAACAGATATCCAAATTGGGAACATATATTTAATATTAATAGATATCTGATTTGGTTTGATATTATCAAACTAAATTCAAATTTTGTCTAACCCATACAAAGAAAAGTATATTTTGGTTGTTATAACTGATAATGATGTTGATGACTGATTATCTGATAGAGATGATTAAGACTAACCAAGATAAGATGAATAGATGATGATAGTAGAAAGGTTAGATTAGCTATTTTCTTGTCACTAAAGTCAAGTAATTAATTTCTAATTTATATTATGTTGTCATATCATTCGGTAATCATATAAGATGAATGAGTTGAGGAGAAGAAGAAATGAGAAGTTGAGAAGTTGTATAACTTAATTGGGCAACTGATACAGATCAGACAATGATTAGATAATTTTGATATAATTATTTTCTACCTAACATATTATTATGTTAAGTCATTAAAGCATGGTGATGAAGATTTGACAACTCGGTAAGATAAGTTGTTTTGGCTATTGAGCAGGTATAGTCACTCAATAAGGTAAAGGTAAAAAGATAGGTCACTCAATAAAGGGAAAGGAACTCAAGACACCAAACATCAAGGAAAGGTTTAGCCATTGAGAAATGTAATGAAAATTCTAAGTGAAGAACACCAAGAAAGGAAAAGGTATTAAATAAGGATGGAATCGGCATTTAATGATTAGCTATGATGAGCTAGATGATCATGATGATGAGGAAAGTTAGTTACAAAAGATCTATAGTTATGAAAATTCAAGATGAAGATCTACGACAAGATCTAAGAAACAAAAAGAGATGGAATGAGTTTCAAGAAAAGTTCAAGTTCCTAGGTGAAAAAGGAACTTGTTGCTGAGATCTGAATTCAAGGTATAATGAAATGAACGGTTAAGATTGATTAAAGGAAAATGTAATAGATGAGATTAAGAGGAAAAAATTATCTTTATAAAGAATGATCTTGTATGGACAAATTGTTGGAAAATTGAATAGTTGAAGGGTTACCAACTACTATAGAGAAGAAGGAATAGAGATATTCTAGGCAGGAAAACAATGATTTTATGAAGTTTTGATGCCAGTGGATAATGAAGAATTGAAGTGAAGATTTAAGAGTGAGAAAGGATCTTACATGTAAAGATAGTTCCAAATCTATAGGTCAATTTTATTATTGTTTCTTATTAGCATTTGTAATAGAGAAATCTCTTAATAGAGTGGACCTAACAATATTATTGTAAAATCCTTGAGAAAGGTGACATTATAGAGAGTGTTTTAAGACATCTAACAAGGCCATTCCTAACAGAGTGAAGATCCTAACATATCTGAGGTAAATCCATTAATCAGGTCACACCTAATAGTGTGTTTTGTAATATTTAACCGAATTGGCATTTAACCAAGCGTACATCAGAAGAGTATTTTTCTTAGTGGGTGACAATTCCTATAGTGTTTTTTCCCAAATTTTGGTTTCCACATTAAATATTGGTGTTACATGTTGTGAATAATTTATGTGAATGATTTACCGATTACTATAGTTTATTTACTATTGTCAGTAAATTGAAATGTGTTGTTATCGAGCTACTATCGAGTTAATCAGTGAAAAAAATTTAAGCTACTTATGATCGGGGATTACTTATTCACCCCCACCCCCCCCCCCCCCCCCCTCTCCCCTCTCCATAGTACAAAAATTGGTATCAGAGATAAGTAATCTAAAGAGATAACTTTAAAGACTTGAGTAAAATATCTGAAAATGTATAAGAGAGAAGTACCTAAGCTGAAAAAGGAAATTTTCTTAACATGGAAAAGCAGAATGAGATTGTATCTATTTGGGATTGGCGATTCTACATTGCACCTGATTGATAATGAATACACACCACTACCTACTGGTCCTTTGATAGTTGATTAGATGAGATAAAATAAGGAAGATAACTTGGTTATGATAGAGATTTCTTCTTCCCTCTCTGAAGTTGAATTTAAAGATATTAAGGATTGTGTCAATTCAAAAGAGATGTGGGATAGGATTAAACTTATCTGTGGAGAAGATCAACTTGTACAAAAATATAAGGTTGACAATTTGAGAGGAAAGTATGATGAAATGAGAATGAAAGATGAAGAGAACATCACACAATATAGTAGTCGAATCAAGGGAGTTTTTATTGTCATCAAAGGTGTTGGTGGATCATTGACCAATGAAGAAGTGGTAAGTAAAATCTTGAGAACTTTGTCTTCTAAGTATGCTATTAGAGTATCTGCAATTCAAGAATTGATATCTATACTAGACAATATTGTTACTCTTGACGCATTAATGGGTAAGATGACTACATTTGAGTTAAGAAATTATGATAATAGTCTATCGACCATTGAGACTACTTTCAAGTCATTTGTGAGCATTGGAACATCAAGAAGAGAAAGAGAGAATCATAGAAATTCACATGGAAATGAGTATGACAGTATCATGACTAAAGAGAAAGAGAAAGAATAATTTGAAGCATTGTTGGCTAACCGACTACCTAGAGGCAAAGGAAAGTTACCATTGAAATGTTTCAATTGTAATAAAATTGGACATATTGCATCTAGATTTCTAGACAATGACAAAAAAGATAAGAATGATAAAAGAGACAACCGACACTGAAGATTTGGGTATTTTAAGGACAAAGGAAAGAAATCTTTCTACCTAGATAAGGAAGGTGTAACTGATGATGAATTTGATGATACTAAGGAAGGATATGAAGTTTTCTTTGTTGCAGTAAAAAGAATAATCAAATGAAGAAAAGTACAAGGACGAAAAAGAACATGTTTCTCATGTAACTAAACTAGACCCTTGAATTATTGATAGTGGTTGTTGACATCATATGACTGGTGATATTGATAAATTTGAGAACCTAGAAGAGTATGATGCATGATTTTTCATATTTGGCAATGATGATCCATGACCTATGAAAGGTAAAGGATCTATTGTGTTGAATGAGAAGATGAAATGTAATGATGCATATTGGGTTTGAGGACTGAACTATAATCTTTTGAGTGTTGTATAACTAAATAATACTAGCCACCAAATGGAATTTCATAACATAATAGTTGAGATCTATGGTGTTGATGGAGATCTAATTGGAATAGGAGGACAATCAAGAGGTAATCTATGTAATCTTGATATTGATGCAAAGAGTTGCTTGTTTGTTAAAACTAAAGATATATGGTTATGGCATAAGATATTGTGTCAAGTGAATTTTGATAACTTGATCAAAGTGAGTAAGAAGAGTAGAGTCAGAGGACTACCATGATTAATAAAACTTGATAAAGCTACATGTAAAGAATGTCATGTTGGTAAGATGACCAAGTCAAGTTTTCTAAGTAAATCCTATTCTACAAATGGTATTTTGGAATTGGTTCACATAGAAATTTTTGGTCCTATGAAAGTTCAAAGCTATTATGGAGATCCATATTTATTTTTTTGTTGATGATTATTTAAGAATGATGTATGTTATGTTTCTAAAATAAAAATCTAATGCATTTAAAATGTTTAAGTGGTACAAGGCAATATTTGAGAAAGAAATAGGTAAAAAACTAAACTATTTGAGATCTGATAAAGGAGGTAAATTTATCTCTGATGAATTTACCACCTTCTATAATGAGCATGGAATTAAAAGATAAGTGTCTACACTGAGGAATCCACAATAGAATGGGATAGCTAAGAGAAGAAATAGATCTATTTTTTATTGTGCCATAACTTTATTGATTGATAAAAAGGTTGCACAAACATTCTGGAAAGAATTTGTAAGTACTATAGCTTATAGCCTCAACCAAATACAGTTGAAGAAAGGTACCAACAAGAAACCATATGAACTATGGTTTGGACACACACTGAATGTAATTTACTTTAAAAATTTGGAAGTAGGTTTAATATAATGAAAGACTCTAGAAATAGAAAGTTTAATTCTAAAGGTGATGAAGGAATATTTCTTGGTTATTCATCAAATGGTAAAGCATACAAATGTTTAATCAAGGATTCTAAAAAAATAGTTTAAAGTGAAAATGTAAGAGTTGATGAATTTTCAAAAAGGAATGAAGAGGATGGAAAAAAAGAACCTGAGGATTATAAAATATTTATTTACGTACAAGATGGTAATTTGGTTGATACTATTGGAAGTCTACTGGGAAAGAAAGATTGTGAGAGGGGGGGTGAATCGGGATCTATAAAAGTTTTACTCTTTTGAAACAAATAGATTCAACATGTATATCATGAATCACATAAACATTAACTACTATATTGTAATATTTCTAACTATTAATCACATCCATGAACACAAAAGTAAATCATAAACACATAACACAAAATATTTGGTTACCTAGAAACCCTTCAAGGTAAAACTCGGGTTAGGATGACACCCACAAATATTCACTACTATAGCAATAAAGTGTTTGTTAAGGCTGCAAAAATTTTTCACTTTTGGTGATCTACCCTGTGAGGGGTTTTCCCTACGAAGATCTTACAGACTTATTCAATCTACCTTGATTAAAGGATTTAAACTTACAATGAAGTAAGAACTTTTTAGGAGATTTTCAAAGGTCTGTTAGGACCACTCTATTAAGAGATTTACCCTGATTCACTTGCTTGAATGTATTAGTACTTGATCCTTCAGTTTTCACTTCAAATACTAATAACAGATCTCCTCTTTCCAACTCTAATTAGATCTCAAATATGATATAACTTTGTTTTATCCTTCACTGCTCTGCTTAGTCACTCTACCTGGTCTTTGATTCTCACATCCAAAACACAACCTCTTTGGCATACACATATGATACTTCTTATTAGGGTTTTGAAGCCTCCCTAAATAGATAACTGATGAAGCTTCTAGATAAGGATCAATGATCTAGATTCATCAATTTTTTCATTTATACATTCCCATTTTTTGATTGGTTACAATGCTTGCATAGGGATTAAATATCTCAACAAAAACACATAATTAACTCCTTAAATGTCTGAAAAATCATTAAATCATGCATATAATTTGGCCAAAATGGTTTACCTAAGTGTTTGTGTCATTCCAAACACATGTACCAAAACTGGCTTACTTGGCATATGAACTCTTTGATGCTTGGTCAAAACTGTTATCCATATGTTGTCACTTGGCACTAACTGCTCTTTCCAACTTGGCATTCATACTACTTAGTAAATTCTGGGGTACTCAGTGAGCACTGACTTTCTCGACAGTAACTACTGCTTGGTCCATACATGATATTTACACAAGTCAAATACATTGCTTAGTCTTAGTAGGATGGTTCTGTCATAGTGATGACTAACCAAATCTACCTTAGAAATGACTGAGTGTTTGACACTAATAGGAAACATGACTTGGAGATCAATAATCTCTCCCTTTGACATTAGTGGCAAAAACACTTTTTCATGACTTATCATTACAAAAAAATAGTACTCCCCTTAGACTATGACTCGATCTTCATAAATACTTCAATATTTACATCATCTATACATGACTTATGACATACAAATGACTTAAAAATGAGTATACATTTCATTCAAAAATAAAAAACATTATGTCATACCTTTCTTATCATTATATCTTCTGTGACATTCAATTCCATATATTTCCCCCTTGATCTTCATCTATTTCCCCCTTGTCTCTGTCACTCTTGGTTGTTGGGGTGTTGGGGTCAAATAGTACTTATCCAAAAATGGTTTTTGAATCTATAGAATCATTGCTAATGCATTATCCCAACTAGATCTAATAGATTCCAAAACTTTAAGTTTTATTTCTAACTGAGCAGCTAGATCAACCAAACTGTCTGCGATTGAGAGATGAGGATCTCTTTGTACTAAATCCTTTGCTATGGTTAATTCTCTCTATATGACCTCCAAATGAGGTATCAACATTTTCTAAATAGAAATCAATTTAGACCTTATTTTTCCATCATTATCCATTAGCTCGGCTAATCTCCCTTGGGCATGAATCAACCTAGTAAAATGAATGGAGCTTGAACTTGCATCCATGCTTAATGAATGTCATGTTGACTTTAAGTCAAACTAAAGCTTCTCAATAATTTTTTGGTTATCCTTTGTAAATAATTATACATCATAAATTTGTTTATACAAAGAATATTTTCTAAAACTTCGTCTAAATTATTTACAAGATCAAGGAGTTAAACCTATTTTACAACAATCTCTATTGAAACTTTCTCAAGAACTTTGGTCTCAAACTTACTTTTAGACCACTTCATCAACTTCTCATTAGCCTCTATATCATCATTTTTTACCTTTTTAACAATGTGAACCAATTGATCTAAAATGGGTCTGTGCTCATTAATATCTTGTAAATCAAATGCATCAACAAAAATATCGTTTATCTCACGTATTACCTACTTCTAATCATCTTCTCTTCTCAATTCCTCTTGTTTACTCTTTCTTTTCAATAAATATTACAAAATATGCATCTGCTCATATGTCAGGTTATTAGTGTCCCATTTTGGAATCACTATAACCTCATCTAATATCACTTGTATACCAGGAGACTTATCCTTCTTCTTTAGCAACTTTTTCTTCTTTGTCTCCAATGTATTGATATTCAGCAATGTGAACTTTGATGATGATGCATCAATACTCGGTCTCTACTCTTCTTTCACTTTACTAGTGTCAACACTGACTGAAATGGACTTCTTTTTATTAGTAATCACTTGTTGTTTCGGTGTATCATCTTTCTTAGTTTTAGTGAGTGCATGAGGTTCTAAAATTGACAACTGTACTAGTGCTTTAATATCCTCTCATTCCTTTGGCTCCTAACTCTCCTCGATTATTTTTTACATAGCCTCCTTTATTCCCTCAACATGAGGTCCTAAGAAATATATTGCAAACTTATCTTCTTGATCTTTCATTCTCACACCTCCTTCTTATGCATTAATTACAAGGTTGGCCTCGAGAGGTGAATGTAAAATATTTATTGTTATCTTACCATGTTTATCAGCACTTACACCTTGTGTATCCTTCACCTCAACTGTGATTGTGGTTATGGTAGAGTTATCAAGTTTTGAATCAATAGTTGATGCACCCTTGACCTTTGGATAATCATGAACTTGGATCAAAACTAGATTGGTGCATGGTAAAGGTGTATCTAAAGTTGTCTTTGTAAGTATTTGACTCTTAATCTCTTCCTCAGTTAAGGAATTAACATTTAGTTGTGTATCCTCGGGTATGTCCTTAATGGTGACAACATCTTGTTTCTCACTCTCCTATACCTTCTTCCATATTACCTCCTCAAGTTTTTCTGGCTCATCAATGTCTTTTGTATTATCAAGCTCTATTTGTCTAGATGTTCCTTCATCATCATTTGCATCTTTGTCAGGCATCATCCCAAAAATTGTCTTCCAAATCAACGCACTATGTTGAAAAACCCCTTCAATGATCTTCTTCAATACAGAATATGCTCTGAATTTAGAGACAAATTTATTCCTATAATCTTCCATGAATTTTGTTCTTTTCTTTTGAGTCAATTCTGGCAATAATTAGGCTAAAGTACCTTCTCTTGTGTGTCTTTCAGTCATAATGGCATACTGCCATCTCTCATCAATTTTATTAAATAGTTCATTAGGTATACAATTCCCAATTTCTAATGGTATCATATTAAAGGTTCCCATCATTTCTATCATGTCATCCTCTATCTTTACCTTATCATTATTATTCAACTTTTCATATTTAATAAATTTGAATCCAGGCGAACCTGTAATACTCTTGATGTTTTGGTAGATTTCATCCATATTGGTTGGATACTTATGCATGGCCACCTTAAATTATATGACATCATATATGTTTATCTTCTTCTCATATTCATCATCCTTTTGCAACACTAATTTTCTTCTTGGTTTCTTCCTAGGTTGGCTTGGCTCAATCTTAGTTTGTGTTGGCTTTCTTTTCACAGAGCTTTCCCCTTCAGTTTTCTTCACCACAATTTTCCTTTTTGGCTTGGATAATATTACAGATGTAGATGCCCTTGTTCTTGGTCTTGTAATGGCAGAAGGAGTAGGCTTCTAATTTAAACTCTCCTTTACAATGGGCTTGGAAACTATTATTTCCTTACCCTTATTTTCTACATCCATGTCTTCATCCTCACTTTCTTTCGTATCACTAGATAGGTCCTCATCATGATCTTGTGTGATCTATAGTTGTACATCCTACTCTTCCCCTTGGCTCAACATCTTCTCAATATTCTTCACTATCTTCTTTCTTTTCCTTTCCAAGGTTGCAGTTTTCAAGCAAATAGTTATCTTGGTTTTGGCTTCTTCATACTTCCCAAATATTTTTGAATTTTTGTCAACTTCCTCTAATAGTAATGTTGTAATTGTTGCAAATGTTTCATCAATATTTACCTCATAGGGAAATGGTCTCAACCATACTACCCTTGGTATAACATCTTGTACATAGGTGAAATCAGCATCAACAAGGAAACAAACATCATCATAAAACTTCTCAACTAAAGATACATGGATTATGCTCCTCTTCCTCATCTTCTTCTTGAATTCAACAAAATAACTATCCATTACATTATCAAAATTTTCTCCTAATTATTGAATCAAATCACTTATCTATTGTGTCACTGGTTGGTCTTGACTCCAGACAACATCTTTGATGGTAGGAAAATTGTTTTGAACATAGAAAAATATACAAACCATCAAGGATCCAAACTTACACATTATATTTTTTTCCTTCCTGATTGATGATAAATTCTCTACTAGTTGAGTCAATTGCAGCTCGACAAGATCGTATGTATGATCCTTCTTGGCTATCTTCCATTCCTAATCAACTATAATACAGGGGAAACTATCCATCCTACTCGAATGGTAAAATTTGTGTGCTATCACCGTTACTGCAAATTTGATTTCAGATTTTTTGATGGTTGAAATTGCCATACCTCATTTGTTCCACACTACCATTGTGTTTTCCTTAATCACTTCCCTACTCTGACATCGCATATTCCTTTTTCCATCAAGAATAGGGTATATAGTAACTTGGTGAATGATCTCCTTGGTTATTTTTGCCAGCCCATTCTCCAACCATAAATGCATGTCATGAACTTGGCTTAAGACTATCTTGATCCATTCAATCTTAAAGTTATAAGGGAAGTCTAGGGAATGAACTAACCCTTTGTTAGAAATATGTTTGTTCTAAGCCTTCAATGCTCCATTTTCGCATAATTTTTTATATGCCTCCCTCAAATCATAGTCTCCAATCTCACTCACTTTTCACATATAGCATACCCTTACATCATGGATAATTAAAAATTTTGGTGGGGTTGATGACAGGACATCTGAGAGATCTCCCTTCACTGCACTCTCTCGTAGTGCTTAGAAATTCAGAGGAAGAAAAGAATTACTCCTAACTAATTGAGCGTTCCTTACCTCCTTGCCTTTCTTTTACACTTCAATAGATTAAATTGTCACCATTTCTTCAAGTTAGGGTTTGAAACACAAATTCTGAGTAACTCGGTAACAATAGTCCTTTTCAACACTTCATAATACTTATCGATGGCATGCAGTTGAATCTTCATAGATTTTGCACAAATCACTCTTTCAATCACCTTTGAATCACTATGTAAATTCTCTAAATGCTTGGTGAAATGAAAATGAACGATAAAATTCACTATATAGATTCAAATGGTCAAATTAGGTTTTTAATAAATTCTTCGTACACTAGTGGGTGTAATACAATTATCTCATTCCTTGCATAATATCTCAGTTAACACAATACCTTATATCATCACTCAATCAAACCTATGACTCGGTCATTACTGACACTTCCACACTTAACTCGGTCAATTTATTAGCTTGGTCATTATGGGAGCTCAGTGCATACTGTGAAACTCATTCACCATAGATATCAATATTGATGCTCGACACCAATTGTGCATGTGAACTCTTTTCTTGGTTCTTGCCTCAAATATATCCTAATGCATCTTGAATTATGCTAATATGGGCTTTAACACATCTTATGGTAGGAGCTGGTGTTAGATATATAATTTTAAATATAGTTCCTTACATACCTTCTTTTCTTAGTTAGAAGTAGTGTGATCACATGACCCATTAGATTGGGTGATCGCGGCTTCACTAGTTCCACTATTGCTTTCTTCATCTTTATTTCTCCATGTCTTATTGATCTAGCTCTTTTTTTTATGAGTAGTCTTTTTACCTTTGTTTTGTTCATTTGTAGGTGTTGGTGCTTTGGTCCTGCAGTCTCTTCCTACATGACCAATATTGTGACAACTATAATAGACCAAACTTCCATTCATCAAACTCTTGGATTTACCTCTAAAGTGTGTCCTTATACAATTTTATGCAATATGTCCATATTCACTATAATAATTAAAATTGTACCATGTATTGTAATCCCAATTTATTGTGTTACCTTTCCTAGGTGCATTGTCTTGCTTCTTGGATGTCCAATTATAATTTTCATTGGGTCTGTAGTCTTGTGCTCTATGACCATACTTTTGACAATTAATGTAATAATATCCTTCAAATCTAGGTGCATAGAAGGTGTATTGCTAGCCTTTGACCTTCATTCATGTGCCCGATGTCCATGCTTGTTACAGTTAAAGAAATATCCATTGAATTTAGGCTTAGGATTGGGCTTTCCTTTCTTGCTTCTACAAACATTTTTTGTGTGTCCTGGTTTCTCGCAATGATAACATGTAGGTTTTTTTTCTTTGGCTTTGCATTCCTCTATTCTCCTCTCTTTGATGATTCACCTTCTTTGGTAGATGATAGGTACTCAGTATAGCCTAGTCCAAAGGTGTCATTTGATCTTCTTGGTGTTCTCATTAGTTCCTCAAAATATCTTACAACTTAATTAGGTTTTTTAATCCTCTCAATAAATTATCTTTCAGATATTAACTCATTTCTCAGTTGATTGTTCTCAGATCTTAGATTTGCAATTTCCATGCCTTTCTTGTTTAACTCTTGATTTGCAAGTAACACTTGATTTACCATGTCCAACTGATTATTTGTGAGATTATGCACATCAAATGTCCTTTCATTGAGTCTAGTATCCATCTGTCTCTTATCTTCTTCTACCATTATCTTTTATCTTCTTATACCATTATCTTGTCTTCCTCATATTTCTTTTTATGTTCAATCACTTCACATAGTCTTACTAATTGAATTTCTTGTTCTTTCTTTAAACCTCTAACTTCTTCATTCAGTATGTTGTTTCTCTCCAATATATCTGCTATTGTTGCATCACTTTCATTGGAATTTCCATTATCAAATAGACCTTCAGTGTCTTCTTCTTGATATTGAGTTTAATTCTCTTGGATTGCTAATTATTTCCTTTTCTTTAAGGATTTCTTCAATTCCTCTCTTGTTGTCTCAAGCTAGTGCAATGCAAGTTGTATGTCAATCTTCTGATTCTCTATGATCTTTCCCAAGTTATAATCCTTCATCTCCAAGATCTTAACTCTCAAGTGGTTAGACTTCTTCTAAGAGAACAAAGCTGCGATACCAATTGTTGGAAGTCTATTGGGAAAGAAAGATACTGAGAGGGGGGATGAATCATGATCTATAAAACTTTTACTCTTTTGAAACAAATATATTCAACATGCATATCATGAATCACATAAACATTAACTGCAATGTTGTAATAGTTCTAATTGTTAATCACATCCATGAACACAAAAGTAAATAATAAACACATAACACAAAAGATTTAGTTACCCATAAACCCTTCAAGGTAAAACTAGGGTGGGGATGACACCCAAAAATATTCACTACTACAAAAATAAAGTGTTCCTATTAAGGCTACAGAGTTTTATCACTTCTGGTGATCTACCCTATGAGGGATCTTCCCTAGTAAGAGATTATAGACTTATTCAGTCTACCTTGATTAAAGGATTTAAACTTACAATGAAGCAACCACTCTATTAGGAGATTTACAAAGGTCTGTTAGGACCACTTTGTTAAGAGATTTACCCTGATTCACTTGCTAGAATGTATCAATACCTGATCCTTCATTTTTGACTTCAAATGTTGATAACAGATCTCCTCTTTCCAACTATGATCTGATCTCAAATATGATAAATTTTTTTTGTCCTTCATTGATCTACTCAGTCACTCTTCCTGATCTTTTCTTTTCACATCCAAAACATAACCTCTTCCCCATACACATATGATACTTCTTATTAGGGTTGTTAAGCCTCCTTAGATAGATAACTGATGAAGCTTGTAGATCAGGATCAACAATCTAGATTCATCACTTTTTTCATTTATGCATTCCCTTTTTTTGATTGGTTATGTTTATTGCATAGGGAATAATGATCTCAATCAAAACATGTAATTAACTCCTTAAATGTCTCAACGATCATTGAATCATGCATAGAAGTTGGCCAAAATGGTTTACCTAAGTGTTTGTGCCATTCCAAACACATATACCAAAACTAGCTTACTCGGCATATGAACTCTCTAGTGCTCAGTCAAAACTGTTATCCATATGTTGTCACTTGACACTAACTGTTCTTTCCAAATCACCATTCATACTAATCGATAAATTCTAGGGTACTTAGCGACCACTGACTTGCTCGGCAGTAACCATTGCTCGGTCCATACATGATATTTACACAAGTCAAATACATTGCTCGGTCTTAGTAGGATGGCTCCATCATAGTGGTGACCGACCAAGTCTATCTTATAAATGACTGAGTGTTTGATACTAATGGGCAACATGACTTTTAGATCAACCAATACAACCGAGCAACAACTAGAAGGAATTGATGAGCAAGATGAGCCTCCACTGAGAGATGAAAACACTGATGAACATTCTAACAAACCTATGTTAGAAAAGTATGTGAGAAGACACCACTCACAAAGTAGAATTATTGGAGATAAGAATGCAGGAGTTGTGACAAGAAGTAAGTTTAAAGATAACACATGTTTTATTTCTAAATTTGAGCCTAGATTATTAAAGAATGCACTAGAAAATGAATATTGGATGAATACAATGAAAGAATAAATAGATCAAATTGAAAAGAATAATACATGGTCACTAGTAATAAGACCTAAGGATAACAATGTAATTGGAACAAAGTAGATTTTAGAAATAAACTCAATGAGAAAAGAGATGTGATAAGAAACAAAGCTAGATTAGCCTGCAAAGTTTATGCACAAGAAGAAGGTATTGATTATGGTGAAACATTTGCCCCTATTTCTAGATTAGAACATGTAAGAATATTACTTGCATATGCTTCTTAAAAAAGATTTAAATTTTATCAAATGGATGTTAACTCTACATTTTTTAATTGAATTCTTGGTGAAGAATTCTACATTGAACAACCTGATGAATTTGTTTACAAGAGAAATAAGAATATGGTCTACAAACTGCGTAAAGCTTTATTTGGATTGAAGCAAGTTCCATGAGCATGGTATTAAAGGCTACTCTCTTATTTAGTGAAGATTGGATTCGAAAGGACTAGTGATAACAATAATTTGTTGATGATAATATATTTGGTGGAAATGAGATAATGTCTAAGTCATTTGTTGAGGAAATGAGAAAAGAATTAGAGATGTCTATGATAGGAGAGATTAAATTCTTTATTGGACTTCAAATTCAACAAGTTAAGGATGGGATCTACATAACTCAATCCAAGTATATCAAGGAGATCCTAAAAATATTCAATATGGAAGACTCTAAACCAGTTGGAACACCGATGGATACTAGTTTTAAATTATCGAAAGAAAATGATACTAAGGAAGTGAATGAAACACTTAAACGATCTATGATTGGTAAGTTACAATATGTTGTATAAAGTAGACTAGACATTGCACATTCATTTGGTATTGTTGCAAGGTTTTCAACAAACCACAAGGAAACACATTTGTATGTAATTAAGAGGATATTCAAATATTTGAAATGGACTGAATATTTCAGTCTGTTTTACACAAGAGGAGGAAATTTTGGTCTTAATGTATATACTGATGCTGATTGGGCAAGAAATATTTGATGAAGGGAAAAGAACTAGTGGTGGAGCTTTCTTTTTAAGAGAAAGGCTAGTTACATAGTTAAGAAAGAAATGGAGTTGTATTTCACTATTTACTATTAAATCTGAGTATGTAGCAGCAACTATGAATTGTTTTAATATTGTACGGATTAAACGACTACTGGAAGGTATGCATGAAGAGATTAATGATCCTATTATAATATATTGTGATAATACTAGTGCTATTAAGATATCTAAGAACCTTGTGATGCACTCCAATACAAAACATATATCTATTAAGTATCACTAATTAAGAGAGAAAGTACAAGATAAGCATGTGACATTGGAGTATGTGAATTCTAAAGAGTGGATAGCTAATATATTTACTAAACCATTACCGAAGTATGTTTTTGAGTATCTCCGAGGTACCTTAGGGGTTCTTCCCCTATCCAATGTGCATTAAGGAAAGATAGATGTTGCATCTATTCAAGGACTCAATAGAATATCTATCTTGTGATTTGATGCTAGTATTTCACTCTTTAGGTGAATCCTGAAGTTGTGAAAAAGGAAATTTGTGAATATAATGGAAAATCTATACACTTGAGGTATAATCTAAGAATTTTATGTTTCTTTGGCATTGTTGTCAAAGAGGGAGAAGATTAATGAAGAACAGATGAATACAATAAGTGAGAATAAGTCAATTGATATAGGGAAATAAATTAGTATATTTTAAAGAGGAAGACAAATTAGAAGAACAAAAGAAGAAGAATAGTATATTACAGAGGGAGATGAATATAGGAAATGAATGTAGATGAATAAGAGAATGGAAAGTGTTGCTAACAAAAAGAGAAATACTATAGATGGAAGATTAAAAAAGGAGAAGTTACTGCTTAGAGGGAGTACAATATATGAATGACAGTGAAGTGTACAATCATCAATTGAACACTGAATTTGTTAGTGGTTCCATCAACGCCAAAGAGGGAGATTGTTACCATAACTGATAATGATGTTGATGACTGATTATCTGATGGATTTGATGATGAAGACAGACAAAGATAAGAGGAATACATGATGATAGTAGAAAGGTTAGATTAGTTATTGTCTTGTCATTGATGTTAAGCAATTAATTTTTTATTTATATTATGTTTCCATATCATTCGATAATGATATAAGATGAATGAGTTAAGGAGAAAAAGAAATAAGAAGTTTAGAAGTTGTCAAACTTAATTGGGAAACTGATATAGATCGTACAATGATTAGATTATGTTGATATAATTGTTTTCTACCCAACATATGATTATGTTAAGTCGGTAAAGCATGGTGATGAAGATTTGACAACTTAGTAAGATAAGTTGTTTTGGCTACCAAACAAGAATAGTCACTTGATAATGTAAAGGTAAAAAGATAGGTCATTCAGTAAAAGAAAAGGAACTCAAGACACCAAACAATGAGGAAAGGTTTAGGCATCAAGCAATGTAACCAAAAATCTAAGTGAAGAACACCAAGAAAGGAAAAGGTATTAAATAAGGATGGAATCGACATTTAATGATTAGCTATGTTGAGTTGGATGATCATGATGATGAGGAAAGCTAGTTAAAAAATATCTACGGTTATGAAAATTCAAGATGAAGATCTATGACAAGATGTAAGGGGAAAAAAGAGATGGAATAAGTTTCAAGAAAACTTCAAATTCCTAGGTGAAAAGGAAACATGTTACTAAGATCCGAATTCATGGTATAATGAAATGAATGGTTAAGATTGATTAAAGGAAAATGTAATAGATCATATTAAGAGGAAACATTTGTCTAAATAAAGGATGATCTTGTATGGAAAAATGGTTGGAAAATTGAATAGTTGAAGGGTTACCAACTATTACAGAGAAGAAGGAACAAAGAGATTCTGAGTAGGAAAATAGTGATTTGATGAAATGTTGATGTTAGTGGATAACGAAGAATTGAAGTGAATATTGAAGAGTGAACAAGGATCTGATATACAAGTATAGTTGCAAATCTACAGGTTAATTTTATTACTATTTCTTATTAGCATTTGTAACACAGAAATCTCTTAACACAGTGGACTTAACAGTCTTATTTTAAAATCCTTGAGAAAGGTGACATTTTAAAGAGTGTTTTAAGCCCTCTAACAAGGCTACTCTTAATATAGTGAAGATCCTAATAGATCTGAGGTAATCCCTTAACCGGGTCACACCTAACAATTCATTTTATAATCTTTTAACTAGATTGGCTCTTAACCAAGCGTACTTCAGAAGAGTACTTTTCTTAGTGGGTGACAATTCTCATAGTGGTTTTCCCCAAAGCTAGGTTTCCATGTTAAATATTGGTCTTACATGTTGTGAATGATTTATATGAATGATTTACCGATTGCTATAGTGTATTTACTATTGTTGGTAAATAGTGAACTGTGTTTTGACTGATCTACTACTGAGTTAATCGCTGAAATTTTTTTAAGGTATTTGTGATCAAGGATTACTAATCCATTCCCCCTCTCCGTAATCCAATATTTGGCTTTCTTGTCAAGATAGAAAGTACATTTTTTTACTATTGCCACTTTTAGGCCCCTCGTGATCTTGCCTATACTGAAATAAATATTAATGAAATAAACACTAGAATAGAAATAAAGATATTTAGTTTTTTATGTAATTATTACAACAATGAAAGATGAAGGAAAGTGGGGAAAAGTATAGAAAGAAGTTTGTGGGGACTTGTAGAGTGAACAAGGATACCAGATAGTAAAATATTCAATTAGGAGTTGAAATCCCACAAAATTCATATAGGTTAAAAAAGACCAAAATAAAAGTTTACAAAAAATAGAAAGTGAGCCTTGTATAAACAATATTTAGTTGGAGCATCAAATTTTACATCTAGTTGAAAAGGATAATCCTATAGACTGTAAACATGCTATAAATTGAACCAAATCCTCCAAACTCAAGATTTATGAGACACTATAAATATTTAACACATGGGTAGGCACATAGAGAATGACAAAAGATAATACTTGGGAAAAATTAGCAAGTGTAGAGTGATACAAAGATTTGTTAGATCAATTATACATGATGGCTCAAATAAAACCTAAGTGTATAAAGGTGTTGGGTTATAAGGAAAATGTGACATGGTAGGATAAAGTCCGAATTGGATTTGAAAAAATATAGCCCCAAAAGAAAGTGTTTCTGATGAAAATATCATATTAATCTATTTCAAATGTCCAATAGATATAAAAAGTTAAACATTAAATAAGAGAACTAAGATTTAAATAATAGATGTATTAATTAGATTTTTGAGTTATTTTCTCAGTTAGATTTTTATTCTAGTCAATGGGAATCTAGAAGGGTTCTTTGAATCTACTAGAGGAATTAGACAAGGGGCCCCTTGTCACCCTTCCTTTTTATTATAATGGTATAATCCTTGAGAAAATCCATTTTGCATCCTATAGGGAGTAAAAAGTTGTAGGGGATGAAAATTACTAGCTACTTGCCCCCCATTATGCATCAATAATTTGTTTATGACATAATTATATTTGGAGTAGAAAAGAGTAAGGAAGCTAATCATTTCAAAGCTCTTGTGGATAATATGCAATAGTAGCATGACAAGAAGTAAGTCATCTAAAGCTCATGATATTTTTCTTTAACATTGATATGTAGATTGAAAGGGATATTCTTGGCATTTTTATGTTCAATTAAGGCCAAATCCCCTACACATACTTGGGTATCCTAATGTCCATAGGTTTGATAATATATTCTTTGTGGGAAGATATAAAGAGAAGGATTGGAGAAAGGGTTTCCACTTGGAAAATCCATTGGATTTCATGGGATTGAAGACTCACAATGATTCAATCGGTCATAGAAACCATGCCAATATACTTTTTTTCTTGTATGACATTACCTTCAAGGGTCTTAAAAAAAATCAATCAAATTATGAGAAAAAATTTTTTGCAAGGATCTTCAGAAAAAAGACAAGATATCTTTAGTTTTATGGGAATCACTTATTCCTTTACACCAAGTCTTGTTTTAAGAAAAATTCCTTGTTAAGATTAATAAAAACCATGCCAGAAAGAGCACAATCCTTAGGAAGAAGAGTTGCAAATTCACATTTTATTGATTCATTATTCTACCCTTTACATATGTAAGAGACTATGGAATCATCTTTTAAATCCTCGTCAAATAATTTCATAAAGAAAAAATAACTTGTAATTTAACATGTAATTATCATTTAGATTAGGTCTAAAATTATCATTTTACCAAAATTCATCTCCGAATGAATCCATGTGCTCAACCAAAACCATTTACTTATTCCCATGAGAAAGAGTTGTTCACTAATAACATTACATAATAGAGAATGGACTTGGATCAATTATATCTAGATTAATTTTCAAATGAAGTCTACATTCAAAGCTCTTGTGGATAATATGCAATAGTAGCATGACAAGAAGTAAGTCATCTAAAGTCCATGATATTTTTCTTTAACATTTATATGTAGATTGAAAGGGATATTCTTTGCATTTTTATGTTCAATTAAGGCCAAATTCCCTACACATACTTGGGTATCCCACTATCCATAGGTCTGATAATATGTTCTTTGTGGGAAGATATAAAGAGAAAGATTGGAGAAAGGGTTTCCACTTGGAAAATCCATTGGATTTCATGGGATTGAAGACTTGTAATGATTCAATCGGTCATAGAAACCATGCCAATATACTTGCTTTATTTTATGACATTACCTTCAAGGGTCTCAAAAAAAATCAATCAAATTATGAGAAAGATTTTCTGGCAAGGATCTTCAGAAAAAAGATAAGATATCTTTAGTTTTATGGGAATCACTTATTCCTTTACACCAATACTTGTTTTAAGCAAAATTCTTGGTTAAGATTAATAAAAACCATGCCGGAAAGAGCACAGTCCTTAGGAAGAAGTGTTGCAAATTCAAATTTTACTAATTCATTATTCCACCCTTTACATATGTAAGAGATTATGGAATCATATTTTAAATCCTCATCAAATAATTTCATAAAGCAAAAATAACTTGTAATTTAAGATATAATTATCATTTAGATTAGGTCTAAAATGATCATAATACCAAAATTCATCTCCGAATGAATCCATGTGCTTAACCACAACCATTTACTTATTCCCATGAGAAAGAGTTGTTCACTAATAACATTACATAATAGAGAATAGACTTGGATCAACATTTATACCAGTTAGGCTTCTATATCATGATCTGGGAAACATTTAATAAAACATTATTATCAATCATTTTTTGTTTCAGAGTTTATACGAATTCAACTTCTATATCACAATATGGAGAACATTTAATGAAACATTCTAATCAAACATTTTTATCTCAACTTTTATACTAGTTGAGCTTTCATGTCATGATATGGAGACTAAACATTTTCATTTCAATTTACACCAATTGGGCTTCTATATCAAAATATAGGAAACAATCAATGAAACATTCTAATTTTTATAGAAGTTGGGTTTCTATAGCATGATACAAAGTAATCTTCTTTAAAAGACAAGAATTCTATACCTGGAAATTTTGCAAGAGTCTTCATTACTTTCTGTTTGCATTTGGAACAAGAAATATCCACAAAAATCATTGTACTCTTTTGCAACAACAACATTTGAATTGGATATCACCTAAAATTGCTTGAAATAGAAATAGAATGGAATGATATTCTATTCTAATCAATTTGGAGAGCTTCGAATCTGTGTAAACCTTACCTCTCCCCCCTGTCGGTGGTGAATGACCATTTGCTGATCAATGGTGAGTTGTTAGTATGGTGGAACTTGAGATACAATGACAAACCTCTGGCTCTTATCCAGGGGTGCTCTGCCAAGGCTTGGCATGCTAAGGGCATTAAGTCTCTTATGGATATCACCCAAGGAGGTTCCCTTATCAATTGGCATGATCTTGCTTCTAGGTTTGACCTTCCTCAATCTCAATGGAGAACTTACTCCATTCTTAGAGAGGCAGTTAGTGTCCTTACCCTGCCAAGACTTTGCAGTGGACCAATGGATATTGGCCAGGCTATTAGATGGAGAGACGGGGTGATTCTTGCTGAAACACAACCTAAAGCAATTTACAAACTGCTCATAGAAACTCAGGATATCATCCTTCATTTAATAAGGTTTGGAAAGTGCAATATTCATTGGAGGCTTGGACAAAGGCTCTTGCATCTTTGTGGCATTCGCCAGCCAAGCCAAAAGTTGTGTGTTTTATTTGGAGGCTGTTGTTACAAAGATTCCCTGTTAAGAGATCTGACAGGGAATACAATTAGTGCAAAATATGCAGGCAACCAGAGACAGTACCACACATTTTCTTTGAGTGTTTTTTTGCAAAAGAAATTTGGAATTTATTTGGAATTTGCTAGAGTGTAGAGACTGATCTCTGGTCTATTGTCACTGGATCTTTTGCTCGAGAGGATGATAGCCGTATTCTTTGGTCCTGTACTTCTTTTTATATATTGTGGAATATCTGGAAGGCTAGGAACAATGATGTATTCAATGATGTTAGTAGATGCCTTACTGAGTCTCTGAGGAGACTCATTTTTCGTAATGTGTTATTGCAGGTCACTGCAGTGATGAAGATCGATGAAGATAGATTCCTTCAGCTGCTTAGAGACAGTGACATTGTCATTTCAAAAAGGGATATTGCATATGGTTTCATTGTGGATAAGGAACTCATTGATCCGAAGCCAGTCTCTATGATGATCCCTACTGAAGGACGCGCTGCTATTCCTCCTGTCAGTATTCTTGCTGATCCAGAATGTCGAGTGCTAAAGGGAGATAACTATCTGAAATGGTTTGATGGGAGCAATGGTTGGCTGGCCTGGATAAAAAAAGATGGCCTATAATGCTTTTGATTTCATGCTTTATGTAAATATGCTTGTATATGCGCTCTCGATAAACACTTCCGAATTGTATTAATGATAATGGGGATGAGTGTGGTATAGTCCTCTCCCCTGAACTGGCATTAAGGCCCTATTTTGAAATTTTGTAACCGTTTTCCCCTTATAATTAATAGAAAAAAAATGAAATATTCTAATCAAACATTTTCATTTCAACTTTTATACTAGTTGAGCTTTCATGTCATGATATGGAGACTAAACATTTTCATTTCAATTTACACCAGTTGGGCTTCTATATCAAAATATAGGAAACAGTCAATGCAACATTCTAAGTTTTATAGAAGTTGGGTTTCTATATCATGATACAAAGTAATCTTCTTTAAAAGACAAGAATTCTATACCTGGAAATTTTGCAGGAATCTTCATTACTTTATGTTTGCATTTGGAACAAGAAATATCCACAGAAATCATTGTACTCTTCTACAACAACAACATCTCAATCAGATATCACCTAAAATTGCTCAAAATAGAAATAGAATGGAATAATATTCTACCAAATGACAGAAAATGCAAACCTTCATTATAGTAGCTTCGGTATATCTAGGGATAGATTGATCATATATTTAGACTTAGAATTAATTCTATGGCAAAGAGATTTCTTATATGAAAAAGTTGTAGATAGAAACCCAAATACAAAAGGAGAAGATTCATTTGAGGTTTCTAGTCGACTTAGGTTTAAGTCGATTCTAAATTGATTAAACATGGGCAGTTCTAATTTGTCTTCTTTTAAATAGACAATTACTTATCATCATTAGGTTTAATTCAACATTGTCCTTTATTATGTGACGCAGTAAGTCTAGAACATGTGATCTATTATTAAGATAAATAAATAAGAGTACTAAAATGATTGATCACAAAAAAAAATTTAAAAATTTGTCATATCCTTTTTCATTTAGAAAATAATAATTTCATAAATAGTTAATATGATATAAATAATTTGTATTATAAATGTTTCAAAAATGTTTGATCATAAATTTTTAAAAAATAATTAATTATATATTAAGTTTGGAAAATAGTAATATTAAAATTCTTTAAGATAAATTTGATCACATAGATATCTCTTAATATTTCATTCTTAATCTAAAAAATTGAATATTTATATAAATTCAATAATTTTATAAGTACTAAGAAAAATAAAAAATAATTTATACTATCAACAAAACATTTTTTAAAACTTCAAATTTAATCCACTTCCAAATGAAAAAAAAATTCCACATAAATTATTTTTTTCCACTATTTTGAACTTCAAATATAACGTTGGAAACAAGTTACGGTACATTGTCCTTGGTAAAAATCTTTTGGGAAAAAGACCAACTTGCATGTGATGTTGGAGAAATTTAATTCATCTCATGATGGAGTTTTTTTTGGCTTTATTACTTGACTTTGTTGTACAGTACAATCTCTCTATGTCAATCTTTATGATTGTCTCCTGTAATGAGGAAATATATCCGAAACTTCTAACGTGGAAATTTTAGGTAAACATTATAAATTACTTAGATGTATTTATAACATTTTCATTGGGAATATGATAGCCTTGAAAAGAAGCTTTAGAAGCTGATTGTTATGGTCAAACATTATATGTTTCTATGGTTAAATGGTTGATAGTAAATTTACAGCTCATTATCACCACGTGGGAAAGTCAAAACTTCATCTTTATTTGTTAAGAGGGATCCTATGGATGTAGTTTATATTATAATAATACAATAATGATCTTTTAATGAAAATAGATTTAACCAAAAAAAATTATTTGTTTTTAACTAGAGAATTATTTATTATTTTATTATTTAAATGAAATGATACATGTCTATCTTTTAAAAAAATTCAAATTCAAATGATAATTTTTTAGGTATTAAAAAATTATAATCACTTATATTTAGAACTAATTTTCAAACAGTTGAAATAACTATGATTAAATAATACTTGATTAGATACCCTTTTCTAGATCATTTGTGTTGACCATTCATCTCATTTAGTCATATTGGAGGGGTGTAATTTATTATAGTGGTGTACTAATTAGTATAGATTTTGTGATTACATCTATCATTTGACTCCTTAAAATGTTGTCTCGAGATTTTAAATAGGTCTTCCTATTGATTAACTTCTTTCTATTCTAATATTCTTTCGAAGTGTTTGTTGTTTTTAATGGGATCGCAAGTGCGTCCTCCAGTGAGTAGGACCACAAGATGCTTTGGCTAATTGAACCAGCCCCCAAAACGTTAATTTGTTATCTACACAATGAATTTAATAATTATGTAGAACAATCCAACCAAAAGAGAGATGTGGTATATTCAAATGCATGGAATATCGTCAAGATACATATGAAAATGCATCTTTGTACTCAAATTTAGCAGCAACCTTAGACAATTTTTAATAATTATCTAGAACAATCCAACCAAAAGAGAGTTGTGGTATATTCAAATGCATGGAATATTGTCAAGATACATATGAAAATGCATCTTTGTACTCAAATTTAGAAGCAATTTTAGACAATTTTTATTGAGTTTTTTTGGTTAAATTTTTGCTTCAACCATAGGTTAATTTTCTTGTTATAGTTCATTAATTTAATATTGTTTATGGTATAATTAGTTCCATGTTTTTCACAAACTTCCTTATAAAATGTAATATATAATAATCAATTATACAACATGTTAAATAATATTGCATTACGAGTGACATTTAAATGAAAAATGAAAAAGAAAAGAAATATTTTTCCAACAAAATATAACTCAACAAAGACTTGAATGTAGAGATGGGAATTTTGGGAAATAAATGGAAGCATGTGTAGGATTTAAATTCCTTAAAATCTGAAACTACAATGTTTGATACCAAAATATTCTTAGATTTGTCAATCATTGACAATAAAAATGAGAGAAATAAAAACCAAATCACAAACTAGAGGCACACAACTTTTTTATTTCTATTAAATCTAAAACAAGCTATTATAAATCAAAATATGAACTAAAAAAAGGAGCTAACTACTAACTATTGCTTACAATTTTGTTTGCATCATTTTGCAGTTCTACCCAACAAAGTTTATAGCTTCTTAGAGCCCCTCTTGCATGTTGCTCACTTGGAGCTTGTAATGCCTGGAGCAGTCATGCTCAACCAATAAATGTGTAGTTTTTGTTGTGCAAATTTCTTTACCTAGAACTGCTATTCAAAAACATTCTAAAAAAATCGAACCAAACTTTTGTACATGTTTGGCTTAGAGTGATAAAATAATACAAAATTTATATTTTCATCATACCTTTTATTTTGGTACATCTCTTTAGACTCTTAGGGAAGGTCCCCATGCGGATGCTAAGCTTATTTTGGTTAACAATCACTACTCAATTTTTTAGCAACAATTTGTGGAGCTGGTGGCCCTGTAATTATGAAATTTCACTGCTTCTTTTATCTTTAATTATATTTTTAAATAAAATTAGTAAAAATAAGGCAATAAAAAAGGAGGGAAACAAATTTGTGAAGCCACATATCATTTTTCATTTCTAGCCCCCCATATTTTTTCAATGCTTACCCCATGTCCCCATGTGGCTACTTAAGTCTATTTTCCACTTAAAAATAAGCTATGCAAGTGTCCCCATGTAATATTTTAATAACCAGTAAAGGATAATTTGGAATCTTCTCCTATTTTTATGGAGCAGTTGCTACTTATAAAAAATAAATAAGTTGTCAAAAAAAAGGAGGGGCTCAAAATAAGCAGCACTTGCATATTAAAAAAAATGACGAGTGGCTGCATAGAAATATTTCCTTCCTTTTTTTTCATTTACTTTCATTATTTTCCTTCTATTTTACATTTACCTCCATTTTTTCCCTCCCAAATTTACCTTCATTTTTAAGCTAAGTAGAAAAAATAGTGTTCATGGGGCCACCCGCTCCACAAAATGCTCCTTAAAATATTGAGCAATGGCTGCTAGCCAAAATAAGCTAAGCAGCCGCATGGGGACCTGCCCTTAGTTTCAATTCCTAAATTATGGCTGCTCCACTAAAATAGGACAAGATTCCAATTTATCCTTTTCCCATGATTGAAAATTTGCATGGAGACACTCTAACTGCTTAAATGTGAGTGGAAAATGCATTTAAGCAGCCACATGGGGACATAGGATTAGTCCTCAATGGCATTAGGGAGGCGAGATGGGCTAATTTCTACCAATAGACACATTTCACTTCTATTCCTTAAGACATCCTCCTTTCTATTTATTTCAAAAATAAATAATGTTGATTAATTTCAAATGTCATATTTAAAAGACATATTTTGTTTTTCTATATTATCTAAAATAGTAAGAGTGGGTATGTTTAAATAAAATTATTAATAATAAGTTTTGTAGATAAAATTTAGAGAAAAAATACTTGGGCAAATAAAAAAGAGAAAAATCAATTTGTGAAGCTTTGTGTGGTTTTTCTTATTTCAATAGCTACTCAACTTTTCAAGGAATAATTTGTAGAGTTGGTGGCCTCATAAATATTATATTTGTTGCTTATTTTTAAGTCCTTTTAAATATTTTTAAAATTTAAATTTTTAGTCATATTTTTAATAAGCAATTGTTACTTATTTCTAGCCCCCACTTTTTTCCAAAGCTTATTTTTAATTTTTAAGCAATGGCTACATTATATAGTCTAGATCTACACAACAAAATGACATGTCATGCTAATACATAAATAAATATGATTATGATTGTGTCCTTTATATTATTTTCACTTCTAAGGATGACTATTATTTATTTCATATTCAACTAATTGTTCATAAATGTCATAAACTATTATTTTCTTACAAGGAAAAATCAAGTTAATGTAAATGCATTTAATGGGTGAGTTCTTATTAAATTCATGAGTGATGCAAGAGTAAATATTTTCCCTTTCATCTATCTTTTGATGTTTCTTTAAAATAACACTATAAGGAAAATGTGTGTATTATAAAACATCTATAATAAGTCATTTGGTAATCCAAATGCATTGTATGCATATGAAATTGGTGATAAATATGAAACCTTCATTTAGTGAAAGGATATTTACAAATTGTTGTTCAATTAATGTAAAGGCATGATGGCAAGCACAAAATGTTGTTAAACAATAATAAATTGGTGAAGACTAATATTAAAGTTTGTAATGCAAACTAGAAACTTGAAAATGTTATCTAATAATAGTTGATTGAAAATTGTTGCATACTAAACAAACTGATTTCAACATGGGATTCAAAGTTTGAGATCAACCTTGATAAAGAAACTTGATATTTCCTTTTTGTGAGTCTCGGTCACTTAATTTTTGAAATATTTCACATGGTAAATGGCCTCCGTATACCACTGAATTGAACTAGAGGCATAAAGAGGGTAAAGAACATAATTCTATACATGGGTGATGAATATTCATGATATCATTATTTTTTATTAGGTGAATACTTTTTAGTGGAGATATGAACTAAGAAGAGGGTTTTGAAATAACCTTGAAGCCTTTTACATCAAGAAATATAATAGCATTAAGCTAGAACAAACAAATAAATGGGCTTTGAAACCAAAAGGTTCTAAAGGAAAAAAATTATGACCTACAAAATAGGAGCACAAAGAGGGACAACCATAACAAGAATCAATGAGGTTTTAATTCAAACCTTACCAAATATATTTGAAGTGGAATTGACCCATTTGACTCATCCTACCTTTTTTTTAAAAATACGAGATCAACAAAAAACCAATAGTCAAATCATCTAGTTTTCTCTTATCCTTAAAGGTGGAACCTCTCAAATCCTTGATAAGAAAAAAGTATAATGTCCAACTTATTTCCTTTATTATTCAAAGAAATAGCACTATTTAACAAATTTTTGAAACTATTTCCCATTATGGTGGTTTTTGTCTAAATATGATGCTAATCTTTGTTACATCTTAATTTATAGAAATCAAGGAAAATCAACAACAAATATTTTGAGCAGTTTTGAGATACTCCCAAATATTTAATTTAGAACATAATTTTATAGTGTATGAAAACAACTTAAATCAATATCAATACCCACTCAAAATCTAGCAAAAATTAAATATTTTGTAGATTTCATGATAATTAAAATAGATAAAATGATTCAGAAAGTTCTAGACCTCATATGATCTCTTTATTCGAGTATTTCAATGAAAGATCCAAGATCCTAACCCAAATTGAGACTCTATTAAATTTTTTCTTTGCGATATAAAAGCCAATAGAACCTATTATTGATGTAAGTATTTTTTTTAAGTAGTGTTGGTGAAATGTCTAGTGCTAGGAACTATTTAAAAATCATCATTCTAGATTAGATGAAGGGTGACCCCAAAGTGGTGTAAAATGATTCCTTAGGGTAGGATCTATGGCCTTACTACAAAAAATATAAGACTAAATGAATATTTGATCTATAATAATAACACAATCTAGTATTTGAAGAACATAATTTGTACAACAATGAAAGTTAGACCATACAAACAATGGTTTTGATAAATTAAACTATCTTGATAGAAGTGTGGACATGAACAACCACAAGAAATGAATTCTCACATTTCGCATTCTAGATTAATACTTTATATTTTCTAATAAGGTAAACAAGGTTTTGGAAGGGTTGGGATTCTTGTATATAAGAGAGAGAGAGAGAGAGAGAGAGAGAGAGAGAGAGAGAGAGAGAGAGAGAATTTTAAAAAAAAGAGACAATAAAGGATGGCTCAAAAAATAAAAATCACAAACAACAAGAAAACCCATAATTGGGGTGGCTTTATAAAATATTCCAAAGTTGTTTCATTTTTACATTATAAGAATACTTCTACCCCCAAAAAAATTTCTTGACACAAGGAGAAAATGTAGGACCATTAGTAGCTTCATCTCAAGCCTCAAAGTTTTAAAAGATGCATCCAAGGACCATCTAAAATAATCTTGTTGCAATCCACTATATTGAGAAAAAGAAAAAGAAAAATAAATCGTTCAACATTGTTGTTACCTCAACCTTGCCAATGATTTTCTAAATTTAAAGCACCCATCTTTTGACCAATTTTGTGTTTGGACGATAATTGTGGAATCTCCCAACAAGAGTGTTAAGTTAATCCAATGAATCTTCAATGAGATATTCTAGAATATCAATTTGCACATGTTCTTCTAGCACATCCTCAATAGAGATTCTTAGGAAATAACATGAGTGGTAGAAAGAGGTGAAGAAACAACAATATCAAACTCCTCAAAAAACTTTGATCCAAGAAATTTTCCTTTCAACATAGCCTCAATTAAAACTTCCATACTAGAATTTCTATATAAAAATATCTAAAACCTTAGGGGTAGATCAAGAACATGAGGAGAAGACGAAAAGTATTTAGGAACAACAAAACTCACATCCATATCACCACTCTCTAGAGAAGAAACAATAAGGTCATGAGCCTTGACATTTTATCTATGTTAAGATTGTCTTTAGAAATAGTGAGATAAGATCACACACCCACAAAAGATTAGGTACCTTCTATATTTTTAACAAACAATTTGCAAGCCATAGGAGTTTTATTTATTTTTCTAAAAATAAAAATATATAACTTTAAAAAAATCAAGGTCATCAGACTAGTATAACATGTACCATATTCCTAAAATCACACCCAAGATGTCCCTTTAACTTAACCTTTGAAATATTAGGGATCACAAAAGGAGAGAAAACAACACCATCCTCAATAGTCTCAAATTGAGACCCTTTCTATTCTTTATTAGAAAAAAGGGTTTTAGTAGATCCTCAAGATTTTGATTCATCATGGAGGTCCTATCACTCATGGAATGGGAGAGAACCCTTCTATTAGACCCAAAAACTTACTTCCATTAGTGATCACTACATCAGAAACCTCAACCTCTTATTTACCTTTAAATGGGTTTCCATTAAGATGTCCAAATAAATCTCATCCTCGTCGTCAAGAACATCTCCCAAACCTTTTTCCCCATCAAAAGGGGAGAAAGAAAAACAATACAAATGATAAGGAATGTCTTCTTTCTCCTCTAAAAGAAAATCATGTCCTCCTCTATAGGACAAACTTGTCTCATGTCAACTAAATCTAGTTTTACATGAAGATGGGTATCCAAAAGAATGTCTAACATCAACTAATCATCTTACTCACTCCAAGAACATGATCAAGAGATCAAAGGCATCCTTGTAGTTGTCTCTAGCACCATTCATATCCTATCATATCCCATGATAAGGATACCACCCACACAAGATCCCTCTTTATTCATAACATAAGGAGCATTGATCACCACCATCTAAGAGAGAGAGTGAGACCATGAGGAGCCTTCTATGAAGACCCCTCCCAAAGTATATCTCATGATGGATATATCACTCACACAAGATCCCTATTCTCCTAAAACACAAGGAATAACTGTATATGATAAATGTGGGCCTCTAGTTTAGCCATACACTTCAACATAGTCATTATTCATCAGATACATACAAGAATGAATGTGGGATCATTCATGCTGCATGCTTGAATGATTCTACATGTTGCCTCCAATCTAGGTAGGGTTTTGAGTAGCTCTCAGGATCAAGAGTCCAACAACCATAGACTAGCTCTAGAATAGAGGATTTAAGCTAACATGCAAATGTAATTATGATAGAATGAAAGTACAAGATTAATCTAGAGCAATGAGAGATGATTATTAATCTAAGAACAATGAAAGTAAACTAAGTTAAGATGAAATCCATTGTTAATCTAAGAATGACATTAATCTAGATATGATATTAAGATAGCAAATAATGAAAGCTTGAATGCACACAATTTAAGGTAATAGTTTGACAGAGGTTCAATACTCAAAAGTTACATCCCCTGAATGAGAAACAAGAGGGTTCTTTTATAGAATCCTAGGCTCAATCGACGGTCAAGATTGAACAAGACGAATAGTGGAGATTGAAAGGAAGTTCAGTTCAAAATGGTAAGTTTCCTGTAGAGAGACAGTCAACTGTTTTCCTTTTGAGCGAGTGGAGTAGTTAACTAGCTTGTTGCAATTTTGGATTTCCAGTTAACTCAAAGTTTCCTTTTCTGAACTAAAGAGAGGATTTTGGAGAGAATATTTGATTCAATAAATACAATATGACCTCATAAATGAACTTTATCAAATTTTTTGAATAATTAAATTTAATTATTGAAATGAGGATATTTATTTAAAAACCAAACATTATTTAATTCCTTTTTATGTGATTTAGCTAAAAGGGGTGGATTTAATTTAATTAAAGTTCTAGGACTTTGTAATTAAATTAATCAATCATAGGGTTTCTTTAGCCAATTATAGTCGATATTTAGGAATTAAATATAACATGTGATTGATACAGATTTAGGGTTTTATGCATTTGACACTAAGTCAAGTAGGGTCAATTAGAAAGATAGAATTGCCTAGTACAATAGGACTTCGATGATTTAGGAAGATTGATAGAATGAGACTAAATGCAACAAAATTGGTTAGGGTTGCAAGATGCCAACTTTGGGGTATTACATTTTGCCCCTCTTTGAACTGATGAGCAAGCATCACATTGATTCAAACAATAGTCTGATGTGATGACTAATGAGAGTTTTAGGATTATCTTCAGAATGAAGCTTCACCCTCAGAAGTCTAGGTTAGATTTCCAAGACACTAATTAAGTTATCACCTTTTATAGGACCGTCCCTAGAACAAGGCTCAATCTTCAGGAGTCAGGGTTAGATTGCCCCGATACCCATCTACTAGATGATAACTGATACAGATTTTATGACTATCTCCAAAATTAAGCTTAGTCTTCCGAGATCTAGGTTAGATTGCCCAAATACTGGTTAAAAAGAGCTTTTGAGAGCCATTTTCAAAACAAAGCTTGGCTTTTAGGGATCGAGGTTAGATTGCCCCGATACCTAGTAGTGAGATTTTGAGAATCATCTCTAGAACGAAGCTTGATCCCTAGGGATCTAAGTTAGACTGCTCATATACCTAATAGTGAGATTTTGAGAACTGTCTCCAGAATGAAGCTTGATCCTTAGGGATCTAAGTTAGATTGCTCAGATACCCAATAGTAAGATAACAAGATGTAAGGGATAGAGATGCCCCTAGTGATTCGTGATCGTGGAACATCCAATTTTGACTATGAGGTACGAAAAATTGAACATGCCCCAAGTGATGAGATGCCCCTAGTAATGAGGACATTTTGATTTAGATCAAATTGATTTGAGAATTGATTTGATGAGATTCAATGATGTAATCATCCTGCCCCCTCAGGAGAAAAATTGAAAGATGACATGTCATAAAGGTGATTGACAGCATTAGGTTGTAGATATAGATTGGATCAAAGGTCTAGAAGAATTCAGAATGGATTACGGAAGCTTCCCAGAGTTTTGAAAGTGATTTGGAGTGATTTTGAGGTCTGGTCGACCAAGTTTGACCAAAGTTGACTAGGGTTGACTTTTGATTAAAATGTTGAAGATGTCAAGAAAATGATGATGTTATGTGATGCTAATAAGAATGCGACATCAGAAGGTCGATTGCACAAGTAGCTGATCACATCAATCCCAAAAATTTTAAAACATGATTTTGAGCTATGTAGAAGTGTCAAATTTTGATTTTGATACTGAAAATGGATTCAGAGCGGTCGATTTAGCCAAGGGTGAAATTTTTGCACAAAACGGAGCACTTTTGAAAATTAGGTCAAAACCTATATAAGGCCCAAAAGGGTCATTTTCAATTCATTTGAAATCTTTGACTTTGGTGAATAGAGCTCTGAGCGAAAATGGTGGGAGTCCCCAGGAGATCACATCAGTTTGAATGTTTGAGACATCATAGTTAGCCATTAACATATGATGCACCTGTAAGTAGTTGAGAACTTTGCTCGCATTTCAAATTTTAATCATTTTGATATATTTAGTTTATTTTTAGCACGTTTTTAGAAATCAAGCCGCGAGTCCTTGCACGAGGAACTAGGTTTTTTGCGCGGGATGGTGGAGATCCTCATGTGAGGAAGTGTGGAAAAGCACTTTCTCATGTCGGCCTCTCCACAGGCTCATGCACGGGAAACCCTTGAGAGGGGAGTTTCCTCGCGTGACCTAATCGGGAAACTCACATCACTATGAAACTTTGTGCAAGACCTGTACTTCCTTGGGTGAGATTGTGCCTAAAAGGAAAACCTTCACGCGAGAAAGAGGGTTAGCTTGGGAACCTTGCGAGTTGATTTTGAGTCAAATGAGAAAAGTAGATAGTCTGAAAGCCATGTTTAGGATAGTTGCATAATTTCAAGTTCTATTTTGCATTGATTGGCATCATGATTTTGGTCGAGTACTGATCGTGTGCTGTCATTTGCATTACAGGTTGATTTCCCAGACATTATATTTCAATTTCATCATCTAGTGATTGGTGAGCTGGTTAGATAGTTAGATGATGCAGAGACAACCCATATAGATGGTTTAGGTTAGACACATCTCCATGATGTACCCAACATTCACATGAATCACGGTCTCTTGGGTGCACTGGTCGAGCATTTCCATTCAGAGATGAACACCTTCCACCTTCCATAGGGAGAGATGATAGTGATGCCTGAGGACATATGCAGGATATTGTGGATACCTTTCCATAGGCCACGCATGGAGTATGATGTGTAGCCGCGAGTAGGGACTGTTGCATTAAGAGGAATATTTCAGGATGAGCTTGTCATGGGTCGGGCGATCCCCTAGGTGGAGATGATCAGAGATTATGGTCCTAGTCATAGGTTGATAGTTGTGTTAGCAACATTCTTGGGCTGTTATATGATGCCTAATTGAGGGTAGCATAGACTGGAGTGTGGTTGGGGCAGGATGCTGTAGCGAATGTTAGGGCATCATGTTCACTATGGATGGGGTCAATGCATGCTGGCCCACATGTATCATGAGATGCATGAGATTATTTATAAGGAGGTGAGGATCATGGTAGCAAAAGTATTTGTACTATAGGTATGGGCATTGGAGCACCTCCCGATATGTAGGCCAATTTTTTATGATACATGGTAGCCTCTTGAGCTGTATATTTACAGATATGGAGGACAGTTGACCCAGCCCACATTGGGTAAGACAGAGTAGTGGTGAGCTCAGCTCGATGATATGGTCATCACAATATGGAGGCCATGGAGAGATACAGAGGTCTAGGATGATGCTAGGACTTAGCTAGGCTACATGTTGTGCTCGCGAGTACTAATTGGATGCTCTATATCAATCATTGAGCGGTTCCCTTTGACACGGGTATGGCAGCAGTTTGACTGACCACAAGATATATCCCAGGAGTATTGTTCATACACCCGCTTTGTCGATGAGGTGAAGAAGGGCTAGTCAGCTAGGTTGGATCCCAGACACTCCATGATTAATGCCAGAGTAGCACCAGCTTGATGAGATTATATGGTCGGGGTGGTAGATGTTGATATGACACCAGCATACCAAGAGTACTTACCCAACCATCTGTTTCCCCGCTTCACTGATCTGATAGGGATGGGGATACTAGCTAGGTGGTGTAGTAGCAGACACCCCAACAACAGGTGGCTCAGTAGTAGGCACCTCAACAAAGGATGTCACAGTTTTCCATCCCTGCATGGTGGATGAGGATATACCCAAGTGCCGGCAGTAGAGGGTCAAAGGATAGAGCCTCATTTCAGAGGATAGATGAGCCACCCATGTAGTAGCCAGAGACAAAGGCACAGGTTCAGGGTGGTGATGAGGACACAGATCAGGCTGCATAGGGTCTCGTGCTAGAGGATGCAGTAGCATAGATGCATGAGGTGCTACGAAGGACTCAGGAGAGGGTACAGACAACCCAGAGATAACTAGGGGACCTCTAGATACAGGTTGATGTCTGTGATGCCCAATTAGTAGACAAAGAGCAGGGGGTCAAGGATCTGTAGGCAAAGTTAGCGAGGGCTCGAGCGGAGACCCGATATGAGGTTGTGCAGTCAGCCTATTATTATGCAGCATATATCGGTGTGGTACCTGATGCAGCAGAGTAGGTGCCGATATTTTCTGAGTATGAAGGAGCTCCTGAGGCTCCATAGGCACCTCCTCGACCTAATATGCTGCCTCCTCCACCACCTCCTGGAGGGGAAGGCCAGAGCTAGAGTGATGTAGTTTTTTATTTTGTAGAGTTGTATCATGATGTATCTGATGTGTAGGCATCCTTGTATTATACCATTCTTTTGATAGACTATGCTCGAGTAGCACCCATTTTTGTATACTAACACTCTGATATATATAGATATGAGCTTGGCTTTTGGTATCATTGCATGTGTCATTCTTTTCTTTTAATGTTTATGCTTTATGAGATGTTTCCTAGATGAGAAAATGTAAAATGTATGGATATGTAGATGCATATGTACATGTTTTATGTTATGTATGTATGCAATGTAAATTCTTTCCATTGTGAATGAATGAGACATAAATGGTTTCTTTTATGTATGGATGAGATGCACATGTATATATGTAGATGTAGATGTATACAAATGATTTATGATTATGCACCTTTATGAATGAGATATGTAAATGCAATGTATATGGTACTAATAATCTCATGCAAGATATTACAATGCATGACAAGTACTAACCAAAAGAACTTTCTTGGAGATTGAGAGCAAGGATCAAACACTTGTGAAGTCATGATGAAGTTAGGATGTGAGATGGGAACCCTCAGCGTACAAATCTAGGAGAATGCAATGAAATGATCATCAAACATTGTCGCAACACAAATCTAGAATGAAAATGCGAGCCTAAGCTAGATGCAATCCCTAGGACTTGGTTGTTGGACTCATTAGATAATTTTCATCACAAAGCATTTTTTATAGTTCAGTCAGAAGATGTCATACAACCCTCACTGTCATAGTGATCATGAGAATATGAAAATGACATTAGTCTTAGATTTTTTAGAATGAGGTGTAAGCATTAAGGCACAAGAAGCTAGAATGACCAAAACACCTATTCCTTTTGATTTAGCAAGTCACCATATGCATCAAAGCACAGTTTCTAGGATGACATGAATGTTGCTTGCGTAAAAACACATCAAACACATGAGGGTTCCTTCTTTTGCTAAGTGATTGATAAGTACACTAAGGATGCTCGTAGTGACCCTTACGTTCGCTTTGTAGGATGAGCATAGAGATTTAACTTGTAGAAAAAAGAAGTTAATCAAACAGACAAGGAGAAGAACCAACCTCACCAAAATTTCCATATAAAAGGAATCAAGGTACACATGGCCATCTAACACAAGATAGAAGCTCTCATAGTGGACATGCCTCTAATATGGATCTTTTGGATCATTGTAACTAAACCAAAAAATAGAAAGAAAAGAAAATGATCATGCCCCCAGTCTTTGCATCTCTCAGTCAAGATAGACCTCTTGAAGTTGCTCAAGAAGGAATGATAGAGTGAAAAGACAAGAACACAAAAGAAAAGCTTAGCATGTATCAAAGAGTTTGAAATTCAGTTTCAGTTTAAGCGAATTGATGTCGAATTGGAAATATATGTCATTCACGAGAAGTTTCATTAGTATGGTGACAGTAGACAGACACAGTGAGAACCACTGGTGACTGACGTGAGGGAGATTCTCAAGGAGATAGATCTCAGTGATAGCTAGGCATCAATAGGCAGACGTAGTGAAAACCACTAGTGACTGATGCGAGGTAGATCTATGAAAGTAATAGGACATTGCCCCCTAGACCAGGAAGGTTGCCCCTAGAGTATGACTAGTTTCAATCCATGTAGATTCGAGCAGAGTCTCGAAGGTAACTAAGAACAAGTGCATGCATGAGAAAACTAAAAGTAGGAAAGCGGGAAAGAAAAGAGCAACTGTAGAGAGCCAAGCGATGTTGTGATCGGTATAGCATTGGTGGAACAAGAGGTGCTTGTTTACCAAGTCTTCACCATCTTGGTAGAAAGTTATTTCTTTTGCTACCATGACGCCTATTTTCCAAGTTTTCATCAATGGCACTTTTTTTTCTTTTTCAATTTTTTTGTATTTTTTAATTTTTTGATCTTTTTGTGTATTATCAAGGTGCATGTTTACCAGGTTTTCACCAAGATAATAGTTTTTTTAGGACATTTTGCAATTTTTAAGATTTTTCAAAATTGAACTATGTACATGGAGCATTTAGATGATGTCTCAGCTATAGAATCATTTCAGATGCAGAGCGTTGATCAACTCTTTAAATTGTTCTCCTTTAGTGGTAGAGAGTTGATAGGTGTCAGACCCAAACACTGCAATAACAATATACAGACCAAGCCAATTCGGCTCAAAGTTTCCATTTTGGATCCATTTTTGTTGATTCTTAGGGTTCTCTCTCAGGACAAGATCACCCACTTGGAAGTCCCTTGGTCTAACTTTCTTATTATAGCTCTTGGACATCCTCTTTTGATATGCTCAGAGGTGATCGAATGCCACTTTCTGGCATTCATCTAGTAGTTTTAGCTCTTGTAGCTGAGATATTCAGTTATCATCATCAGTGATAAGGCCCTGCAAAGAGACTCACAAAGTAGGAATTGCAACCTCAATCGGTAGCACATCATCTACTCTATAAACCAAAGCAAATGGTGTGGCCCCTATCGGTGTCTGTATACTTGTGCGGTAAGCCCATAGAGCTGGATTGATCTGGAGATGCCAATTGCATCTAGATTTGTGAACTATGTGGTGCAGGATTTTGAGGATTTCTTTGTTTGATGCTTCTACTTGTCCATTACCCTGGGGATAATAGATGGAAGACCAGTACTGCATGATTTTGAACTTAGAGCATAGTTCTTTCAAATCCTTATTATTGAACTACCCCCCATTGTCAATTATTATTGAAGAGGGTACACCATACCTGCAGATGATGTAATTCAGTATGAACATGGATACAAATTTTCCATTAGCTATGGTCAGAGGTACTGCCTTGACCCACTTGGTGAAATAATCTATAGCAATGATGATGAACTTGTGTCCATTGGAGGAAGAAGGATGAATTTGACCCACCAAATCAAAGGCTCATTGTTGAAATGGCTAGAAAGTGATGAAGGGAATAAGCTCCTTAGCGGGAGTTTGAATCAGATTTCTGTGTAGTTGACACTATTTATAGGCTTTGGCATATTGTGTAGCTTCCTTTTCCATATCTGTCCAATAGTAACCATCTCTAATAAGCTTACGGGCCAGTGTCAAGCTGCTTGAGTGAGATCCACAAATGCCTTCATGCACCTCAGCTAACACACACTTAGACTCATCGAGTTCTAAACACGTAAGGAGGGTACCATCTAGACCTCACCTATACAAGCCATTAGCTATGATGACATACCGTGAAGCACTGCATATTAGGTGATGTTTCTCATTCTAGGTGTAGGTATCTGGAATAATCTAGTCATGAAGGTAGGAGTAAATGTGGTGGTAGCAAGATGAATCATGTCCAATGATGGAATAGATCATTCAAGATTCAAGGGCATCATAGGCTAGGTAGAGCAATGTTTCCACTAGGAAGTCATGTCGGAAGTCATTCTCTGGCATTTGTAGCATAGAAGCAAGAGTATCCATTGCATCAGCCGCTTTGTTGTCTGCCCTTGGAATCTACTAGAAGGTGATATGTGCAAATTACTTTTGGAGATCATCGCCCATCTATTTGTAAGGCACCAGTTTGTCATCCTTTTTCTGATAGATGTCATTGACCTAATTGATGACTATTTGTGACTCTCTGAAGACTTTGAGTTTATCCACTCACCATTCGGTGGCTATATTCATGTCATTGATCAAAGCTTTGTACTCAGTGATATTATTTGTACAAGGAAACATCTTGTATGCTTTGGGTAAAGAGTACCTTTGTGGCGTGATGAACAGTTTCCTGGCCCCTGACCCCTATTGGGTTAATAAGCCATTAAAGAACATGGTCCATGATTGATGCGTGAGAAGCATGATGGAATCATCTGGGAATTCAATGCTTAATGGTTGATGATCTATGAGAGGTGCCTCTGCTAACTATTCTACGATCTCCTGCCCTTTGATGGCTTTTCTTTCTACATAATTGATGTCAAACTCACTAAGTATTATGACCCACTTTTCTAGTCTTCTTGTGAGAGAAGCTTTACTGAGAAAGTATTTTAATGGATCAATCTTGGCAATGAGATGTGTGGTATGAGCGAGCATGTAGTGTCATAGTTTATGTGAAGCAAATACCACTACTAGGCACACCTTCTCTATGATAGAATAGTTTGTTTCATAAGAGACCAACATCCTATTGATGTAGTAGATAGCTTGTTCTTTATTATTCTAGTCTTCTTGAGCTAGTAGGATTCCCAATGACGTCTCTATAGAAGAGATGTCAAGAATTAGAGGCTTCCTAGGAATACGAGGCATTAGTATTGGAGGATTTGCAAGGTATTGCTTGATTTGTGTGAGCCCTTTATCACAGTCTTCATTCCACTCGTAGGTCACACCTTTGTGTAAAGTCTTGGTGAGGGGTTGTGACTTGTTGGCCAATTGTGAGATGAAGTGTCAAATAGACTGTAATCAGCCTTAGAGTTCTCTCATCTTATTGATGTTACATGGCAGAGGCATTTCCATGATGGCTTGAACCTTCTCATGGTCCACTTCTATGCCTTTGGCAGAGATGATGTAACCCAGTAGTTTTCTAGATGTAACTACGAATGCACACTTTTTTGGGTTGAGCCTCAGATTGAACTATTCCATTCAATCTAGTATAGGACCTAGATCTATGATATGTACCTCTCGTTGCATGCTCTTAGCTAAGGTTTCATCCACATAGTCTTCCATTGTCTTATGCATCATGTCATGAAATATAGTGGTGACAACCCTTTGATATGTAGCTCCAGCATTTTTAAGTCTAAAGGGCATGACATTCCAATAGACAGTTCCCTGAGCACATGTGAAGGCAGTCTTCTCTTGATCTTCTGGTGTGATTTTTATCTGGTTGTATCCAGAGAAATCATCCATCAGTGAGTACATTTCATAACCAGCCATCATGTCCATAATCATGTCAATGTTGGGTAACAGAAAGTCATCTTTCTAATGACAACATAGGTTCAATCTTATACTCCCCCATACCAGTATCCTTGAGCTTCAGATTTTGTTCCATTTCCTTGACTTTGGCATCGAAGAATTTAGTACACTCTCTATTGGTTGGGAAAAATCTGTCAGTAGATTATGTGAGAATATTGCAAGAATAGCTTGTATTAGCAGGTACTGTTACTTTTGCTTCATGGAATGGGAACTTTATACACTGATGATAGGTAAAAGGAACCGCATACATCTTATGGATCCATGGTCTTCCCAATAGTATATTGTATGCTAGGGAAATGTCCAGAACCTAACTAATGACATCCCTCTCAATAGGTCCAACCCAGATTGGAAACACAACTAGCACTTTAGATTCTCATTCATATTCATCATATGCCTTAATGGTGATCTGTTTATGAGCATCTATGTAGTCTTCACCATAACCTAACTAGGTGAGCAAGCTAGTAGAGCATATGTTAAGGCCCACACCATTATCAATAAGGACATGGTGGATGTGCTTTGGGCCAATCATGAATTCAATATGCAGAGGGTTATTTTGCGGATGGCTTAGAGAATGATCATCTTCCTTAGAGAAAGAAAAGTAATGGGGTGAGGTCAGGTGACCTACCATGGATCAAAACTAGTCCAGATAAAGATCCTTGGTGACATTTTCCTCAGTGAGGGGTTTATCAAGAATCTGCCTATGAGCAGGTGAGATTTTCAATAGCTCAAAGATAGTAATCTGAGTGTTGGTTCATTGTAGTTGGTCCAGGATGTTGTGATTAGAATTGTTAGGCATGGTGACCAATGGTATCTTTATCTATAGGTTGTTTTGATGCAGATGTAGAAGGCTCAGGGCCTTTGAGAATGATCTTCACATGAGATCGAGTAATGGCATTTGCACAAACCTGAGATTGTTCTTGTTCATGAGAATGAGTCACAAGGCCTTGTAAGACAAATGGAACTTTGGACTTGGGAGAATCCTCACTCCCCTTGATGGTGATCACATCATAGTATTCAACATCAACAGGTTCAACCATATTAATGACATTATCATTGGTACCATATGTATAGTCATCCTTGGCGTTGGCATTTTTAGCTTTGGAAGATTCACCCTTCTCATGAGGAGGAAAGAGGTCTTTGAATATCTGGTGATTAGAGTTCTTGTTATGACCACTCACAACAACATCACCACTATTGATGAGGTCTTGGATCTTATGTCATAGTTGAATACAGCTAGTCGTCTTGTGACCTTTGTTTTGGTGGTAATCGCAGTACGTAGTTTCATTCCACCAAGAAGGTCGTGGTTGTGGGTCATAAGGATGCAAGTTATCCAGAGGAGTGAGTATTTGGTTTTTTAAGAGAGTCTTGTAAACCACGTCAAGAGGTTCCCTAGGGGAGTGTGCTCACACTTAGGTCAAGGGGCCCAAGGTTTGCTTTTGGAATATTTCAAGGGTGGCTGAGTTTCTGTTGTAGCATTTTCAGTGGCTTTGGTTTCCTGCATGTTGGAGGTGAGATTGAACACATCCTTTGGATGCTTTGGAGTCACATTATCAACAACTTAATCATTCACAACATCCTGGTTTTTGTTGACAAACTTGGGTTTGTCTTTTCTTGAGGAGGACCCCTGTTTGTTATCCTTGTGTAGGGTCAGTTCTCCTTTCTTGACCATGAATGTTTCTATTCTCATAGCTTGTTTAATCATGTCATCGAAGGTCAAAGGACCTTGTACTTGTACCTACTACCCAAAATCAGGAAGAAGGTTATCTAAAAATATGTTGATCTTTTCAGACTTAGGTATCTTGCGAGAATATTTCATATAAAGTTGTCTCCATTTCTAGAGAAATGTTAAGAAAGGTTCCCCATATCGTTGTTTCAAGTTGCAAAGATCACAGATGTTAATCAGGAGTTGGATGTTGTGTAAATAGTGTTGCAAGAACAAGTTGGAAATCTCATCGAAAGACTTGATGCCAATAGGTAATCGAGAGAACCATTCCATATCAGAGCCTCCCAAGCTATGTGGAAAGAGATGCATGAGGTAAGTTTGGCCGTGTATAAACTCCATAGACAGAGCACCACACTCTCTCAAGTGGTCTTGAGGATCAGAGGTACTCAAATATTTTTCATATTTGGGAAGTTCTACTCCTTTAGGAAAAGGAGGCATGCAGAGACTCTTATCGAATGGGAATGGACAAATGCTTTCTAGTGTGAACTGTTTGGCTGATTTGTCCTTATCTTTCATGATTTGACTGATTTGGTCTTGCGTGTCTTGAACTAACTTTTTCAATTTAGCATCTTCATTTTCCTCTTTGACCACAAGAGTCTTGACATTGTAGTCCAGAGGTAACTTGGCCCCTTGGTTGGCCAGTTCGAGAAAGTATTTCTCCTTTTCTTCTTTCATGAGGATTTCCATCATCTTGATAAGACCTTTATTGGCTCGGGCAACCTCTATGTCTTGTTGAGTTATCTCCTTATCGTCATTACCAAGAATGTCAAAAATGATTTGAGATTGATCATGAGCTTTGTTGTGCTCACCCTCTTGGTTTTGATTTTCCATCTTGCTAGTGTGCAAGTGTGCAGTGTGTACAGACTTAGTACGAGGGTGTAGTATGTCAATAGGTCATGGCTAGGGAAACCTTTGTTGTGTCAATAGGGTTAGATTCAGATGATGAACCTTCAGAGTTTTTATGTTCTTGAAAAAATGGATTCCATAACCAACTAAATTCCATAGGGAATGAACATCTGACGTAGGGTCGATTGACAGGAGAGGGGGACCAAGATGACCCCTCTCTAGACGTAGCTAGTGAGGAGGAACATGAAGATCCCCTACAACACTTAGATTGTGTGAAAAGTTTGGAATGACCTCTTCCTCGATTGTGAGGTCTACCTCTACCTCGTCTAGTAAGGTGTAAAGGGAATACATTGCTACTTCGAGTTGCAACAGTCATAGACAAAGATTGTGTAACAAGAGCAAACTAGGACTACACTTGGAACTATGTCTCAAGATAAGTGTGAAGAGTGACAAATGTGAAATATACCCAGCACGAGTCATCGAGAGTAAGGCTAGAACAGCTAAGAGATGACTATTGTCTCACAAGGTATGCTAACACAGCAAAATGAGTAGACAACAGAGAGACGAGGTAAGTTCAAGCGATCATCATATAGTTCTTAGCCTGAGACATCCAATTTTAGACTGTGTACAAGAAGGAATACATGCAGACAGACCCCAAATAGAGACTAGACCAGGTAGAAAGACAACTAGAAGATGGGAAATAGCTCACTATCCTAACAAAAATGGTACAGTGTCACGTGAGGAAATATAGTCTTGCATGAAGATATGCCAGACTCGTGCGAAGAAGCACTAGTAGTGACGTGAAGATGTGCAGTCTTGCATGAAAAATCTAAAATAAATCTGATAGAGATATGGTAAAACCTCATGCGAGGATGCAAAATCTCACATGAAAAAGTGAGGAACAATGCAAAATCTCACGTGAAACTCTATAAAAAACCAAGTGAGGAAGCACAGAAACTGACAATCCAGATCATTTTCGAGATAGGAACAGGTTACCAGACATAGCTTGGATTGTTCTCTGATAGAGTGTTTAGCTTACACATTGGTTTTGGATAGTTTCAGATGAACAAGTTTTAGTTTGAATGTACAGGAATCAGTCGTTAACAAGCACATAGGTTTGGACTTTCAAGCAATTATGATATAATTAGTAGTTGAAAACAATTCCACCAAGGATAAAGAAACTCAGAAGAATCATGGGAGTCTTGACAAGTTTGAACATGTTGGATGCTTTAAGACTCAAAACAAACACTCATTTCTCCCTATAAAGAAAATGGTAGAGAAGACAAAATCTGTTCTTCACAACTTATGTGCATGCATTCACCTCACATAGCTATGTCACCCCCTAGAGGGAGCTCATTTTTTTGGTGTTTCCAAGGACTAAATAATATATGTTCAAAGGTTATCCTTGAAGCAGGGGCTAGTTTCATATACCACCTTCAAACGTCCAGGTGCATACCTATGGTGAGAATCTATGGGAGAGATTCTTCCCTCTCCCTACGCAAAGAGTTGCCCCCTTTCAGAGGTGAACCAGGTAGGCAACTAGATAAATGAAGTGTTTAATAGGATTTTGTTCACATTAACTTATGATGCCCTCACAAGAAAGGCTTGGGCCTCTCAGCCACACCGACACCTGCAAGTGTACACCCCTGGTAAGTAGGGTTGGGAGTAGCGCCGCTCAATACACCAGACAGGGCTTCCTCAAGATGTTCAACATCATGGATCAAGAGGAAGAAATGAACATGGATTTGGAGTCTTTCTCTTGATAAAGAAACTTTATTATAGTGGGGTGGAATCACCGGAAAAAGGTGTTTACCCACTTGGGTTGTTCCTGGAGGTTCAAATTCCAGCAGGTCCACTAAAGGTAACTCAGACTTGGTTTGGATTCAAGGGTTATATTTTCTGATTCTCTCAAAGAGAGAAGAGCATAATCATCTACCTATGCACCTTACCCAAACACACCAGACAAGTTCATCACCGAGCTAACTCCTCTCTCAACAAATCCAAGAGCTTTTGGGTTTCTAATTCTCTCAAAGAGAGAAGAGCATAATCCCCTCACTAGTGGATGTGTCAATCAATTTGTTACCTTTCCTTTCTCCCCCAGGTATCTATCCTTCTAGCAGCATCTGGGTCTCAGATTCATTCTTGGTCATCACTTCCATGTAATGAAGATCCTAATACCCTACTCTACTATCAAGACCCTTAAGAGATTTTAACAAGGCCCTAATTAGACTATGTAAAGAAAGCATGAAAGCAGACAGAATGTTTTGTGGGTTTGAAATTCTTTGACAAGCATATTTTACAAGCGTCCTGCAATCAAACTGTAAGTAAGTGTGCATAGTCATGTTTTTAGGGAGCCTTCGACAAACATCCTGTAGCCCACTCCTAATTAAGATGTATCAAAAAATAGTACCAGGAAATCACAACAAACAGAAAGATATCATTAAATAGAAAAATGAAGTACAAAACTGTAAATTATAAGTTTCTGGTGTCAAAGTTTGCGCAAGAAAATTCCTACCTTCACACAAGAGAGTGTCTTTGTCGCACGAGGAAATGCTTATACAAGCTCAACTTTAAGCAATACAACATGAAACTTTGCGTGAGAATCCACAGTAGAGACGTATGGACAAAATGTTAAATTTGACCAAAAAAAAAGAAGAGATATGAGGCCAGAAATTGAATATTCTGCCCCATAGTGGGCACCAGAAATGTATATGCTAAATGTGGGCCTTTAGTTTAGCCATACACTTCAACATAGTCATTATTCATCAGATACATACAAGAATGAATGTGGGATCATTCATCCTACATGTTTGTATGATTCAACTTGTTGCCTCCTATCTAGGTAGGGTTTTGAGTAGCTCTCAGAATCGAGAGTCCAACAACCATAGACTAGCTCTAGAATTGAGGATTTAAGCTAACATGCAAATGGGATTATGATAGAATGAAAGTACAAGATTAATCTACAGCAATGAGAGATGAGTATTAATCTAAGCACAATGAAAGTAAACTAAGTTAAGATGAAATGCATTGTTAATCTAAGAATGACATTAATCTAGAAATGATATTAAGATAGCAAATAATGAAAGCTTGAATGGCACAATTTAAGGTAATAGTTTCATAGAGGTTCGATACTCAAAAGTTGCATCCCCTAAATGAGAAACAAGAGGGTTCTTTTATAGAATCCCAGGCTCAATTGATGATCGAGATTGAACAGAATGAATGGTGGAGATTGAAAGAAAGTTCTGTTCAGAACAGTAAGTTTCATGTAGAGAGAGTCAACTATTTTCCTTTTGAGTGAGTGGAGCAGTTAATTGGCTTGTTGCACTTTTGGATTTCTAGTTAACTCAAAGTTTTATTTTCCGAACTGGGGAGAGGATTTTGGAGAGAATATTTGATTAAATAAATACAATATGACCTCATAAATGAACTTTCTCAAATTATTTGAATAATTCAATTCAATTATTGGAATGAGGATATTTATTTAAAAACCAAATGTTATTTAATTCCTTTTCATGTGATTTAGCTAAAAGGGGTGGATTTAATTTAATTAAAGTGCTAGGACTTTGTAATTAAATTAATCAATCATAGGGTTTCTTTAGCCAATTATAGTCAATATTTAAGAATTAAATATAACATGTGACTGATGCAGATTTAGGGTTTTCTACCTTTGACACTAAGTCAATTAGGGTCAATTAGAAAGACAGAATTGCCTAGTACAATAGGACTTCGATGATTCAGAAAGATTGATAGAATGAGACTAAATGCAACAAAATTGGTTAGGGTTGCAAGATGCCAATTTTGGGGTACTACGATAACCACCACTTTCATTTGAGAGGGAGAAAGAGACTGAGAGGATCCTTCTACCAAGGATAATCCTTCCAACTTATCTCCATTATTTTCTTCATCATTTTTTCCATCCTTACCACCATCTTCTCCTTCCCTGAATCTTCCACCATCTCTTATGGTTTGTGTTGCACTCATCCAAGTCATTGTGTATAAAGAATCCTTTTAGAGAAGCCTTTAAATTTTTGAATAGATGTAAAATGGATTCACCTCTATTCAAATGTAAAGGGGGAAATATGAGATCTATTCTCAAACCCAACTTCCCCAAGAAAGAGATCTGATTTGATCAACCTAGAGGTTAATACACAATTGAATCAATTTATGGTTAATATGGAAAAGAAAGTAAATCTAATATTTCCCTTTGTATGGATGGATATTATGTTTAGAATATAGAATAATTGAAATACAAGTACTAACCTAAAATTAGGGTAGATCTAGAAAATGTGGAATTCTCATGTTTGTGTACACTTTCTCAAAAATCTGAAACCTATCGTAGACTAGAAATGTCAAGACAGATAAAACCAAGAAATCTTTCCCCAAGATGGCTCAGCTCAGGTTTGACCCTCATAAAAGGTCAAATACCACATTCTTTACTTGAAGTTTGATTTGAATTCTATTCGCAGATCTCAGAAGATGGTTGAAAAGGGTATCCAAATTTGCTCTCAGATCCAAAACTCTGCACCTATACCTGCAAGAAAATGGGGGTTTTTGTTGTATGGGGGGTTTGCCTTGGTCAAACCCCAATTTAGGAATTAACCTTGAAGTTGAATTGAAATATATTGTGCATAAACAAAGTAATTGAAACAAATCACCTCGCTTATGTTGAAGTCCTTGTAGAGGATTCACATCCTCAAATCTACAAGTAGGAATGCTTCAATGGATGTAGGATGTCTCCAATCAATGGTATTTTGATCTTCAACACCAATCTTGATTTGATCTTTGCATATGAGAAGGCTTGAATGAATGGAGAAGGATGGATCTTCAAGGGGGCTCCAAAGAGATTGAATCCTTCAATAGCTAAAAATGGAACTCCTTGATGGATGAATGCTTAAACACTTGAATGCTTGAAGACTTGCTTGCACTTGAGAGCTCTAGATGCTTGATTGCTTGAGTGTGGATGATGGATGTGAAAATGAGAGAGGAAGGCCTCCTTTTATAGTGATCTAGGGCACACTCCTCTAGATGGGCCACCTTGAAGAATTAAATCCCAATTAGGTCCTCACCTTTAGAAAATATACCTAGATTAAATGTAATTAAAGGGTTTACCATCCTAAAACCCAAAATGGCCAACCCGAAGGTGGGAAAATAAATTTCCCGAAAGCCTGAAGCCTGGAAATCAGAGATTTTGAAATCTTGTAAAAAAGGGGTCAAAGTTGAGATTGATCTTGACCTAGTCAAGGTCAACCTAAGACATTGACCTTTTTCTTAGGTTGACTCAAAACTAAATTAAGAGGTCCCAGGGATGCCCAGAAACCTAGAAATGATGCCAGAACAGGATAGAATGTCAGGAATAGACATAAAATCCTATGATTGCTGAAATGAAGGCCAGGAGGATCTATTTCTAAATCCTACCTAGAAAATAGAGCCATGGAAGAGGGAAACTTAGGATAATCCTTGGGATTCTAACCCTAATCTCACCTAGAATGAAGAAATCAAGTACAAGGAAGAAATGGAAAATGGGGAGAAAAGCCAAATACATGCAAAGACCCAATCAAGACGCTTAACATGACCCCAAACCACTTACTCAAAGGGATAAACACTCTTATCATGGAAGTGCTTCCATTTTAAGATGATACATTAAGCCCCCACTTTAGCAAGAGTATGGACTCGATACAAACTCTTGGTAAAGGAGATCAGAATAAAAAGATAATCTTATCGTAAGCCAAAGGACAAAGAGAACCTTAAGCCCCTAGGGACTGAAGTCTTTGTCAACTCCTAGATCATAATAAGATAGACATCTCTAGAGAGAGAGAGAAGGTGTGATTACCTCACCCAATGAGAACTTATGTCCCATTGTGAACCACATAGGAAAATGGTGCAACTGGAAAGATGGAATTGAACCGCCTAGTGAATGTGGCTACTCACTAGTCAACCCATCAAGGATTTATCCTTAGGAATATTCTATTCCATAAGAATAAAATCAAAAATAAAAAAACAAAAGAGATCTAGTCTTAAGGACACTTCCGACCTTAAGGGATCACAATATATGTATATTTGAAACTGGAGGAATCAAGAGATCCTAAAATATAAATCTGTGCTTTAAGGATTAGTTACTAATCTAAAAAGGGAAAACAAATATCTTGAACAATATGTGTGCGTATTGAAAAGTGTGTGTGTGCAATAGGTGAGTAGATCGTATGCCCCCACGTTAAAGTCATTGCTAACACTTTAACAGGAGCAATGGCTTTAACAGAAACATAAACAACTCCACTTATTACATTTCCATGTCGAGATGGCCCTAAACGAAGACAAATCAAGGGAAATATCACAAAGACATACAAATAACATGGAAGGGATCTACCTACCATGGGGTCAATATGATCATAAGATAATATATATATGATATTATTGCAAATGAATTGACATCATTCCCCAAAGAAAGTAGAACTACAATCACAAAGGAGGAAAGATCACATAAGATATACAAAGAAGAATCTTTTTAGACGATGACATGGAGACCAAAAATAATTAGTGCTACCATATCTGGAATCCAAGAAGATTACACAAGAAAACATTTACAAACAATAGCATAGTTACAACATAACATTGAACAACACATAGAAGAATAGAGATACATATAGAGGAATTTGAACAACCATTTTGATTCCTTTATCACCTTGTACCAATTGAGTAACAAGGATCGTATAAAAGAATCTAACAACATTTAGTAATCACATTACAGGAGAAGCACACTACAGCAGGAAAACACATAACAAAGCTACCAAAAAGGATAAGTCGATCAAGTGTTCTGCCTACTCTCCCCATCTCATTGTATATCATTTAGGGAAGGTGGGTAACTTGCAAGAGGGACTATATCCAACATAGTAGGAATGATAGCCAGTTCCAAACAAGGATCCTCTTGAGAATCACTATGTTCGACACTAGGTGTAAGAGTCAATTGTGATGAAAGCATATTAGGTAAATCAATGTCAATGTCACTAGTCTCATATTCATCATTAACATTATCAGTATCATCAAGAGTATCTTCTTCATCCAAATTAATCAAAATAGGATCTAAGATACGAATAGAATCATCATAATCATGCATGTGAACATCATTATTAGTAACAACATCTTCTAACACACTATGTATAGGTTTATTCAAAGAAGGTAGAGATCTTTTAGCTTTAGCATGAGCACGATGCTTTTTACAACGTTTAGCATGAGCACGATGCTTTTTACAACATTCATTAGCAGATCAGTTACATTTTGAATTATTTGAAATAGGTTGAGAACTAGGAGGAACAATCATAGGATCCTTCATAGGTTCTTTAGGAAGATCAATAGGATTATTATCCATAGGAGAAACAATCACAGGATCTTTGATAGGTTCGGTAGGAGGAACTTGATTAACAGAACTAGAAGCTATAGTTAAAGGAGGTATCAAAGGTGTAGGTAAAAGACCACGATTAAGATCCATAGGAGGTATGCTTACTTGAAGAATCTTACAATGTTTATAAGCTTGATATGACCGAAAAAGATTATCAGGGTGAGGAGGACATGAATTAGGTAGTGAACGCCAAAAGAAATCCAAAGCAGCACAATCTCTAGGCCTAGAAGGTTGATATAGACTATGATGAATCATCTTCACTTCATCATCATGAATTAACTTAAGACACTTATGGATAGTGGAAGCAACAGCATGCATGGAAGTCAACCAAGGAAAACCTAGCTTAACTTGAAATTGATCAGAAGTAGGAACCACAATGAAGGTAGTGTTCACAATTTTTCCAAAAAGTTCAACCGGTAAAGTAATAGAACCAAATGAGGGATAAAGAAAACCATTAAAAGTTTGAATCCACACATCTGATGTATCATAGAAGTCACGTTGTAAAATTTTCATAAAAAGATTTTCTTCAGTGATAACATTGACTAAGGAGGTAGGATCAACAAGACAACCATGAGTAGGTATCTGAGCAACCCTAGCAGCAATGTAAAGGGGACCATCAGGAGCCTTAATAGTCTTAGAGTCATCAAAGGTAATAAAAATTTCCCAAGGTCTTTTATTCTTAAATTTTTGTCGAGGTTTAGGTTGAGGTTTCACTTTAGGTTTAGGTTTCAGTCGATGTTGAGTTTGAACTTGAGGTTGAATCTAAGTTTGAAGTTGAGGTTGAGGTTGAGGTGGAGATATAGAATGATCAACATGCTCCACTTGATTAACAACATGATTGATATCATCCATCTTTGAATCATACAAAATTTCCATAGCAGATGGTTGAGCAATAGTATTAGTATCATGCGTAGGTAAAGGGTTCGTATAGATTTCAAGGTTCTGATTAGGAGGACATACAAATGAATTCCCACTACTATCCAGATTATTAATAGACAAAACCTTAGAATCAATGAGATCTTGAACCTTATGTTTTAAAGAATAACATCGCTCAGTATCATGACCATTCTGACAATGATATTGACCAAAAGCATTTTGATCAAAAGATTTAGATGCAATCATAGTAGGTAAAAGAGGTCGAATAGGAGGTAAAGTAATCATATTAGCAGCTAACAACCTATTCATAATAGCATATAAAGTTTCAGTAAGAGGAGTAAATGTATGATTTAATCAAAAAGAAGTGGATGCAGAAGTGGCATTATGAGATGCAACAACAACTTGATCAGCAACTACATTCGCTTGTTTGTTTATCTTGACATTGTTGTTGAATTTTTGAAACTTGTTTGGATTAGGAGCAGCATCACTCTTATCAACTGGAATAGGAGCCATTGGAGTGTTGCTCTCAAATTGACTCACTTTTAATTGATAATGATGAAGTGTTGCACAAAGTTGTTGAAAAGAGGTAAATTCAGTAAGCAGAATCTTATCTCTAATATCTTTTTGCAAATTTGAAATAAATATACGTTGAATATCAATATCAGGAACATGATAGGAAATATGAGCATGCAAATGCTTAAATCTACCAATGAATTCAGTTAATTTTTCTTTAGCACTTTGTTTACAATGCATCAAATCAATCAAAGACACTTGCGGGCCAATATTGTTTTGAAATTTTTGAATAAAGGAATTAGCAAGTTTTGGAAAGGAATCAATTGGATAAGGAGGCAAGGAACAATACCATTGTAAGGCCTTGTCATGAAAGGTTCTAGCAAACAGTTTGGCTAAAATCCTATGGTCATGAGCATAATCAGTACAAAGGATTTGGAATGTTTTAACATGATGAACAGGATCTCCCTTTCCATTATGATTCTCAAGACAAGGCATCTCACCTTGCTAAGGAAAAAGAGTACGAATAATATCCCGGGACAAGGGACTTCCCAAGTCACATGTAGGAATACTAAACTTGTTTTGAGTTAAGGAAGAAAGTTGTTGTTGTAAGGATGATACGGTTTGAGACAAACTGATGATTGTTGAATCATTAGAGGAAATAGGAGTAGCAACATTAGATACACTAGGTAAAGTGTAAGAAGCTACAAGAATAGAAGATACAACTAGAGGAACACTAGGAACTACAGTTGTAAGCGGATTGGAATAATTGAAAGGAACATTATGATATGAAGGCTGTGAAGTAGGAAGGGACATGGGAGGAACACTCATAGGAACAGAGGGAACCGTCATAGTCACCAAAGAGGGAGTATAGATAGGAATACTAGGTAAAGGATTAGAAGGAGGTTCAACACTAGTGATAGGAGCAGTGAAACCTAAATCTTGAGCCTCTTGAACTAACGGTTTAACATTGGAATGCACAAGATGAGTAATACCATGCAAGAGGTTAACACCTTGATCACTATCATGAAGAACTTTCTTAAGAGCCTCTATAGCTTGAATGGAATCTTAACTATGGTTTTCTTGAAGAAGCCAATTACCCATTTTATCAAGTTTAGTGGAAAGTTTTTGGACTTGTTCAGGAGGAACTCTTAAAGTGTCATCCTCATCATGAGATGAGTGAGAAGAGTTTTTCTCCATAGGAGGATTGGAATCATGAAGAATCAAGTTATCATCAAGGATGGACTAAGGAAAGGAGAAGAAGATTCAGGATCAAAGGCACCCATGAGTCTATGACTTCTTCTAACTGGAATGTTATAAGTAGGACTAGTGGTATTAAAGATCATAAACCAATATAATGCAAATGAACTAAACTAAGAACACATAAAGCATAAATATGAAATTAATTACCATGCAAGATCAATCACAAAGGACAAATCTAATACTAACAAGATAAAAGTAAATCTAACACCAAAAAGAAAGAGAGTAAGCTAGTTGGGTTCACCAAAATGAATAGATGTAAAATGGATTCACCTCTATTCAAATGTAAAGGGGAAAATATGAGATCTATTCTCAAACCCGAATTCCCCAAGAAAGAGATCTGATTTGATCAACCTAGAGGTTAATACACAATCGAATCAATTTATGGTTAATATGGAAAAGAAAGTAAATCTAATATTTCCCTTTGTATGGATAGATATTATGTTTAGAATATAGAATAATTGAAATACAAGTACTAACCTCAAATTAGGGCAGGTGTAGAAAATGTGGAATTTTGGTGTCTGTGTACACTTTCTGGAAAATCTGAAACTTGTCCTGGACTGGAAATGCCGAGACAGAGAAAACCCAAAAATCTTTCCTCAATATGGCTCAGCTCGAGTTTGACCCTCATAAAAGGTCAAATACCACATTCTTTATTTGAAGTCTGATTTGAATTCTGTTCACAAATCCCGGAAGATGGTTGAAAAGGGTATCCAAATTCTCTCTCAGATCTGAAACTCTGCACCTGTACCTACAAGAAAATGGGGGTTTTTATTGTATGGGGGTTTGCCTTGGTCAAACCCTAGTTTAGGAATTAACCTTGAAATTGAATTGAAATATATTGTGCATAAACAAAGTAACTGAAACAAATCACCTCGCTTATGTTGAAGTCCTTGTAGAGGATTCGAATCCTCAAATCCACAAGTAGGAATGCTTCAATGGATGTAGGATGTCTCCAATCGATGGTATTTTGATCTTCAACACCAATCTTGATTTGATCTTTGCATATGAGAAGGCTTGAATGAATGGAGAAGGATGGATCTTCAAGGGGGCTCCAAAGAGATTGAATCTTTCAATAACTAACAATGGAACTCCTTGATGGATGAATGCTTGAACACTTGAATTCTTGAAGACTTGCTTGCACTTGAGAGCTCTAGATGCTTGATTGCTTTAGTGTGGATGATGGATGTGAAAATGAGAGAGGAAGGCATCCTTTTATAGTGATCTAGGGCACACTCCTCTAGATGGGCCACCTTGGAGAATTAAATCCCAATTAGGTCCTCACCTTTAGAAAATATACCTAGATTAAATGCAATTAAAATATTTACCATCCCAAAACCGAAAATGGCCAACCCGGAGGCGGGAAAATAAATTTCCCGAAAGCCCGAAGCTCAGAAATTAAAGATTTTGAAATCTTGGAAAAAGGGGTCAAAGTTGAGATTGACCTTGACCTAGTTAGGGTCGACCTAAGACATTGACCTTTTTCTTAGGTTGACTCAAAACTAAATTAAGAGGTCCCAGGGATGCCCAGAAACCTAGAAATGATGCTAGAACAGGACATAATGTTAGGAATAGACATAAAATCCTATGATTGCTAAAATGAAGGCCAGGAGGATCTATTTCTAAATCCTACCTAGAAAATAGAGCCATGGAAGAGGAAAATTTAGGAGAATCCTCGAGATTCTAACCCTAATCTCACCTAGAATGAAGAAATCAAGTACAAGGAAGAAGTTGAAAATGGGGAGAAAAGCCAAATACATGCAAAGACCCAATCAAGGTGCTTAACATGACCCCAAACCACTTACTCAAAGGTCTAAACACTCTTATCATGGAAGTGCTTCCATTTTAAGATGATACAATTTTAATAAACATTTTGACCCAATTTGAAATTTTAATATCAATACAAACATATTTATTAAAGTAGATTGGATCCAATTTTTTAGTTCATAAGAACCAAGGAGCCTATAAAGAAAGCATGTCTCTTCTACAAAACAATGAAGTCCATTTTAATTGTGAGAACACCATTGAAATATTTCACACGCACACGCATGCATTCACACACACACACACACACATGTTAAATGTTTACAAAGAAGAAACCTCTTTTTTATTACTTATCTTATATTCTTACAACAAACTTATGGTGTCACTTTAGTACTATTACCACAACTTATATAATAAAACTTATATGCAATATTGAAACCTCTTTTTTATTACTTATCTTATATTCTTACAACAAGCTTATGGTGTCACTTTAGTACTATTACCACAACTTATATAATAAAACTTATATGCAATATTGAAATTCACACTTAAAGTATTTTCAAACCTTCCTTGTAGATAAAACTTCATACAAATATTTAATTTTAACAACATGCTAATTAAAATTGTATTCAAAATTTTCTTTGGTTGTCCTCAATTGTTCTTAGTGATGGTATAAAATAACATAATACTAAATTTTTTATATATTAATTTCTATTACATTTCACAAGTTAATGTCACTCTCAACATTATCTATCCTATACATTTTGTGAGCACAAAATGTTATAAACTTTTAGATTGGACTTAATGGATTATACAAGTGCTTCTCCATTAATGTGCAACTAGAAAGGAATCCTAAGCTTCAACCACATAGGAGCCCTATTCACCCAAAACATAGGAAACATCCATAATTCTTGTGGGAGAATTCCAACTCATCTCCCTCTCCATCTTCATCATTTGTTCCATCCTCATCGCAATTTGCTCCTTCCCCAATTCTGTCACCATCACTTAGGATTTGTGTTGCTTCCATCATTTACTATGTATAAAGAAGTCTTTTGGAGAAGCCTTAAAATTTTAATAAACATTTTCAACCACTTTGAAAGTTTAAGATCAATGCAAACAAATTTATTAAAGTATATTGGATCAAATTTGTTAGTTCATAAGAGCCAAGAATTTTTTTTAAAATTAAGGTAAAGTAAAACTTTAAAACTCATCTTTTCTTTAAAACCACAAAATCCATTTTAATTGTAATTTATCAAATAATTTCATAGAAATTACAATAAAATGTATGTGTGTGCCCACATATATTAGTGTGTCCTTTAAAAAGAGAAAACCTCTTATTAGTACTTGCCCGTAGGCTAAGCAAGTACTATTGCATCATTTTATGGATTGTTAGCCTTAACTAGTGATTAAATTAATTGTTTTTGAACCAATCTCCTCCAATTAAATTTAATTATATTTGTCATTGTGTGAAAAGACTTATATTTTCTATAGTTGACATGCACATTTTTTAAGTTAATAAATTGTGAAAATTATTTATTGATGAAATTTTTTTAGCTATATTGCCTAAATTTAGTTTCTATATTGATTTTTTGGGTTTTTTTTTAATTTTATATTTAAAAAAAAATTAAAGCTATGGATTTAAAAAAGTGAAGAAAAATTGTTGGAGGACATTTCATCTTATCATGTGCATAAAGTCCATATTAGGTATTTCTTTAATTCAAAATGACTTCAAAGTACTACATATAGATGAACTACTTAATATTGAAATGGTTTGTTTTTCTATTTTATTTTTTATTTCTCATAATGATTGATATTAGAGATATTTTCTTAATTAGGTTAGATTTATTATACAATTTAGTAATATATAATTTGTTCATAAAATAATTAAAAATAGATATATATATATAATATTTTAGATAAGTCAAATATAATTAGATAAAATTACAATATATTTAATTATTTATAATGTACCAAAATAAAATATATAACTTCAATCTTATAATTCTAAATATTCTATGCTCATATTATTATATTTATTATTTTTATTACAATATTAACAACAATTATTATTATATTTATTATTTTATTACAATATTCACGACAAGTACTAACCACTACATGGCACTTGTTCATTACTTATCTTAGATTCTTACAACAAATATTATCACATAAAATATTGAAATTCACACTTAAAAACATTTTCAAACCTTCCTTAAAAATAAAACTTGATATGAATATTTTATTTGAACATGGTACCTAAAATTTTATTAATTTTTTTTTCTTGTTGCCAATTATTCTTGGTGGTACAATATAACATTTTCCTAATTTCTATATATAGATCACTAGTACATTTCACAAGTTAATGCCACAATTAACCTAATGAATCCCATGAGTTTTGTAACCAAAAGATGTTATAAATTTATAGATTGGACTTAATGCATTTTTACAACAAGTGCATCTCCATTAATGGGCTATCAGCAGGAAATCATGTTCTTGGCCACCATTACAAAATTGAAGGAAACCTCAACGTATATATATCTTCATTTCCATTTCCATCTCCTCTCTATCTCACAGAAGTGTTCTTTTTAATTTAAAACACCAAAACAAATTCTTTACTCCCACAGTGGTTTATTCCAAGTGAATTGCTTTACTAAATTCTTCAAGACCCAGCTTATTCATTTAACTGCATCTACAACTAATATGCTTAAAAAGTTATAATTTGAATGTTTTTGATAATGTGATCCCTGCTACTTTTTAAGCTAACATTTCCTAAGCTAGATAAAAGCCTTTAAAAGTTGCATTTTGTACCAATCGATTGATATAAAGCAGCAAGGAAAGACTTAAAAACCTTCATAATTGCAATTTGATGAGCACTTCCCAAATTTAATCCTGGTCCTCTGTAAATCACTTTTTTGTATGAGTATCTTGAAGAACAGACATGAGTTTTATAGAGGGAAAAGCTCTTGGTAAAATCAATTCTTTGTAAAGTGTGAACACAGAAAGTCCGTCATGCATGAGAACTTTCTCCCTTGTGCTGTTTGTCAAAGCAAGCATCTATTTAAGACATAGAATATTATAATTAATTCATTATTTTTCTCTTTCTAGAAACAAGTGGGGTATATTAGTTCTCGTCTAGGTGGACCAAGTGCACCTCATGAGTATGTTAATCATTAAGTCATATTGGCTGTCAAAGTTAATTTACTATTGAAAAATCAAATCATTGAAAAGTAACAACACTCAAAATTTCAAAAAGTTGGAAAAGTCAGATCATTGAAAATTTAATGCCCAATAATTAATTATCATTTCTATGTAAAAGTCAACAGTCAAGAAGCCATTTTCGTTGGATCTAAGTGTATGTCCAAGGCCTCACTTTCCGTGCAGATAACGGTACAAATTTATATATGATTAAACCAGTATAACTATTTTAAGGGAGTAAAGTAATAGTTTTTAATAGAATTGAAGTTTATTATAGAAGTATAACATGACAGAAGAAAGAGCCAAATGTAGCAGGTGTAAAACTAATATCTAAATCAAAGCTACACAAACAAAAAATCTGCCATTCAAACCAGTGAAATGAACTAAACATCTACCGTTCAAACCAGAGAACCAGTGAAATGAACTAAACATCTACTGTTCAAACCAAAGAGGTTATATGAATATAAAGAAGAAAAGTCTAGCTTGTAAAAAGAATCAAGTTAAAGTATAGAATGTAAAAGATTATAAATTATAAAGTTAATAGTAAAATCAAATTAAAATAAAATAAATATTTATCATTTAAATCTAATAAGCTATTGTAGTATCAATATTTTTTTTTTATCACTTTGTTTTTATCATGGTGATCAAGGTTTCAATCTTTTAAGGATACTTAGTGCTAAACAATATAAATATTTGTAAAAAAAATTAATTATTTAGTTTCTATGATGGTAATCAAGGTTTCAATTTTCCAAGGATATTTAAGAGTTGAACGACATACATAGTAGCACTTCTTGTGTAAGTGGTTTGTTGCAAGGGAGCCTTAGAAGAATTTACTAAGAAAACAATCAAATAGTGGTAAAAATGGTTCTTTAGATTCATGTTGTAAGCAAAAATTATTTTCTTAAAAATAATTATTTGCTATGTCCACATAGCAGAATCAATACATAATTAATTACTCACATTAATGCTTTGAGAAAATTAAAATAAAATTTAGATCTAAATAAAGTTTAGGAGCATAACATTTAAATTAACACTTCTAAAAATAATAATGAATAAGAATAGATAGAAAAGTAGAAACACCAATTTATGTGGGAAAAACTTTTCTAGATTAAAAATATCACATTCCATAGTACCAAACAAATGTATCAATCTACAAAAATAAGCATTTTGTTATATGCTTGTAGGCTTAAATCTTTAACAAGGAAATCTACATCTTGTTCCAAAAGGAATTTCACAATATATCCCTATAGTATAAATTTATTGATGCCTCCATCTCAAGTCTTCAATATATAAATTAATTAGGAGACCCAAAAAATGTATGATGCATTTATATGGGACCAACGAAAGTTCATAAATACTATGATAAAGTCCATATGACTCCTATTTTATTTTTTAAAATTTCCTTTGTCTAAAAAAATATTTTACTTTACGTACTTTGCAAGATACCAACACGTGGCAAAAAATATACATTCACTTTCCATATAAGGATAAATATAAAATAATTGTAATAAAATAATAAAAACAAAAGCATTAGGAATACAAGGTTGAGACAACCTTTCCTACAATATCTAACTTTTCAAACAAATTATAAGAGAAAAAGGGAAACTCCAACAAATCCTAGAACCATGAGGTTACAACTATGGTGTCCCAACTAAACTCTAATATGGTCATGAGCTTCACAAATTACTTTTTTAATTTTTCTAACATATTTAGATTCCACATAAAAAATCTAATAAAGTCAATCGTTCACATCATTTTTTAAACAATTTGATTAAAAATAATTAGTTAAAAATATTGATTTTAGTGTCCAGCTTAGACTAAAAAGTCTAACATCCTAATCACCTTTATATAAGAATTATATAATGAATGCATGTCAGGGTTAGATGTGCCTTTGAAATCTAACCCAAAAGATTGGACCTACATTTGAGGTGTCCATATATGTATTTTAACAAAAAATTAAAAAGAATCAAGTATGTTCTCCATAACAATATTAAAAAGTTGAACTAATAATATTTTCATATAAGATGAGCGGTCTTGCCTTGCATAATATATATCTATTTCAAATTTGTTCTTGTTCATGTTGATATAGTTTCTCAATCTGTATTTATGATTGCTTTTGTTATTGATCTATGTTGTTTTGGTTAGTTTATGTAACATTTTAGCAATCTAATGTTTTCCTTATTAAGTGTCTTCTTCTCCAATTGTTCCTCATTTTTTATAATCACCTTTGTTCTAAGTTACCCTGAGTTTCTAGGATGGGAGGATGGGGAAATGGTTTTTTGAGACAATTTTTTTTCCCAAAATAGGGGACAATAGGGATGGTAGTGGAGGTGATTATATAAAAAATAAGGAAAATTAAAACATATCAGGAAAATCACATGTTAAATATCCATATGATAACTTTGATAAATCTAATATCATTCATCATAAACATATATTTATATACATAGAAATTGATTGAAACTTGAAATGAGAGTTTAAATGAGATTTTCAATTTCAATTTCATGTATTCATAAGTTCATGCTCATAGATATAATTAATTGAATCTAGAATCAAAATGCCTAATGGTTGCAAGTTTCAACAAAATGAAAGTATCATATCATATATCATTGCATCAATATATCATATAATGTCAAAAGTCTCAAAGTCAAAACTCAAAAATAAAACAAAGATAGTATGATGTTTCCCCTAATCTTCATCCAAATTAGTATCACTACCCTTGTCATCTTGAGCCTCAAAGGTTGCATCATCCTACATAATCCAAACCTATCAATCTTGTATGGCATCCACATCAACTTGAGTGGCGCCTTTGGGATTAATATCCCATCATAATCCTAGAGTATGTCAATACTTTGGAGTCCGATGATCCCTAAGTCACACAACCCTATGCATGACTACTAACTTCTCCACTCATTTAGAGGTAATCATATTACTCTTAATGGGTTGGATAAAGTCATATGTTGACCAATTCCTCTATATAGTAGAGATACTAGCAACCTATGAGAGGAGGTAAATAGAAAGTATCCCCAACCCTGGTATATCTAACCCATGTCATTTCTGCCATTCAAAAAAGGCTTTTTTGTATCATTACTTCTCTATCCATCTTTGTCTCTAGTGTGTTGAAGTTTGGACCATCAAGATTTGAGAAGGCAACCCATTGTTCAACAAGTATGCCAAATTGGTTTGGTGAATACATATTATGAAGGGCCTTCATCAACCCACGTCTCATTTTGATATCGTCAAAAGGAGGGGACCTTCTAGGCTTAGGCTAATACCATTGGCTTGGGCTCATACCATTTTTTATTTAGTGAAAAGGTTTTCATATGAAGTGGGGTGTTCATAGTGTTCCACCTTCGCACATGATAATGGGCTTAATATACTCCTCATATAAGTCCAATTGATTGTTCAGAGCCAAAGTTACTTCTTTCATCATTTCAATCATGTTGTCAAAAGTTTCATATATCTGTCCAAGACTAGGAGAGTTTGTATCAACATATATGATGACATCTATAATAGGAAAGATGATGGAGAAAATATCTTTACAATATGTACAAAAATCAAATAAGAATAAGAAAAAAATTTAAAAAAATTAATTAAATCTAGAAATCAATTTTTTTAAATTAAAATTAAAAGCAATTAATTAAATCTAAAATCAGTAATGTCTCACCTCATAGTTAACTGTCAACCATTATCAAGGATCTTTTTTTATGGCTTTTCCTTTAGGAATGTTTGCATTAGGCTACCTATATTCACCACCATCATCTATAAATCATCATTCACCTCAACCATCCTCTCTAACAAAATGAATTAATTGGCATATATTGTCTATACAAGTTTGAGAAATTTCTTCTTTGGAGAAGTGTTGAAGAGAGAAAGTGAGGTGTGGTGGTTGCAAATTAACATTTGAATATTTCTAGCTTGTGTCACCATTTTCTTTACACAATCTAATTTTCCTATGTCCTTCAATGCATTATTTAATGCATGAACATGACATGGAATCCATTTTGTACACTAAGGAAAGTGTCTTCATAGAATTAGGGTTGAACATCAATAATAAATGAAATAGTAACTAAATTAAACCACAATATAGTAACTATTTAGCAAAATCAATGATCAATTGAGCATCCTATGGCTCTCTAACTAAGAGTGTTAATGCAAAGCTCTTAGCAAGCTCTCATTAATGACAGTCCTAGAATGAGAATGATAAAGATAAACAATGCTAAAGCTAACAATTATCAAGATAAATTCTAATTATGCTCTCAAATGCCTTTCTAAACTCAAATTGCAAGAGGTTTGATGCAATTCTCAGATATGTGGTTATTCTTTTATGAAGGAATTTGGTCTTCCTTTTATAGATTTTCCCAATGGTAGGGGGTGTAGTTGTGTTTGATCATGATTAAGTCTTGGTTGAGTTTTTGGTTCCACCCTTTGAAGACAATGCAAAGTTTGTGTCCTCAAAGCTTGGGACAAGTAGACAAGATCAATGGTCAAGATTAATTTTCACTTTGAGTGAATGAGATTAAATTTGGCTTGATCCATGTGAATGTCTTTCCTTTAATCTCATTGGTTGATTGATTTTCCTTCCTTTTGTGGTTGTTGGGAGTAATTGAGATTTATTAATTGATTTAATAGATTTATTTTAGCCATGTACCACTTGAATGAGTTGAATTTAATTTAATCCAAGACTATACAATTAATTGATTTAATTATATTTTGATTTGATTAAAATATTCTCGATTTTGATTGATCTTGAATTAGGATTTGATTTTTGTTTTGATTAGCTAATTATGCATTGTGATTCAATTGATTTAATTTTGTCCTTGATTTACTTTGATTTAAGTTGATTTTCTTTGATTTTTCTTTGTCCATTTTTAGGTGATTACACTTGTAAGCACCATCCACCATCAAACTAGCCAATTTGCACAAATGTGTTGAGCCAATGGTCACCTAAACAATATTTGAGACACTAATCTCCTTAATGGGATCTCTCAAAATACCAAAATAAAATTTTCCATCCTTGTGTTTCCTTCAACAATAAATGGCTCTAAGAAAATAAGAGCTAGTTGTGCATGTTCCACAACTATGATGTTGATGAGTGGTTGATCACTAATATCAGTCCACCCATTCTTCACAATACAACAACTTGTCATCATACAAGTTTTCCTCTTTTCCTCCATCACCAAACTCATCTTAGAATATGCTTTGTCAAGAAGGGTAGTGTGTAGTTTATGATATTGAGAGGGTACAAAAGGGGGACCAACATTAGCTACATCTTTGATCATTTTTTTGAAGTAAGGAGAATGGGCCGCATAAAATGGGATAACATGGGTGTTAGAGTTTTAGGTGACTCTACAACACTCCCAGGATCGAATGCAAGACCAAGATAACTTCCACAAAAGATTGGCAAGACAATTGCATTAAGATGCAAGAATGATATTATTGATCATGGACATGATTAAAATGTACATAATAGGCCTCCTTATATAGGAAAGGTGATATGAGAGAATGATAAGGAGCTGATAAGCTATCACCTATGCTAGGTGTAATCACATGTCCACCAAATGTAGATCATCTTCCATTATGCAATAAAGTATGTGCAATGGATTAGGATAATAATGTGATAAGAGCACAAAAGGTGGATCTCACACACAAAGAGGTATGTGATGACAACTATCACACCTAAAGTGGAAATTCTCCTACACCATGTGCTTGAATGAGGTGCACACTCCTAGGTGTCTCAATCACTAACTACTATGCAATGAATTATCCTAAATAAGATTAAGTAAATTTTAATTAGGAATATTTAATTACACCAACAATGGGCATAAAAAAAATCAGCAATGTAAGTCTCTATCAATTCTTGTGCTTGCACATTGAACAAATTTGAATCCTGACCCTGCATGCCCACTATCACTAACCTTCATATTTTTTTTTTTGCAACCACACTATGAATAGAACTACTACTACCTACACTAGATAACATAGGATGATGCATGGTTGTGAGGGTTGGTGTAGTGGCACATGAATACCTTTATACTTTCTTTTTGTTTCTGTATGTAATCTATAATACTATAACTTCTCATTCTCCTTCGCATCTTTACAAAATGTACAACTCCTTTTTCCCAAACCACCCAACAAATGAGACTACACCCTTGTGTAGCACCCTCTAATTTCATTGTTGCATATATGATATATATACACCCTACTCCTTCCTGAATTTTTATTTTTGACATCTATAGAATGAGAAAGTAAAAGAAGAGGTTTTCCAACTTTATAGGGTCTTGTGCATAGTCCTTTAAGACAAATGAAGGGCACTCAAATTTGTTAGGTTCATGTTGTGCTTCACCCCCCACACTTTTGCTCCCACACCCAATTCCAACTTCTTCCCCTTTTCATTCTTTGTTAGCATTACAAATGCCACTATGGTTTCTCATGTATAATGAATGTAATACAAGCTCAAAATAAGTTAAAATATGAGGAAAAAAAATCAGGCATTAAAATGTTAAATTTTTTTGTAAATGACAACCAAATATGAAACAAAGGACTCACCTTCAATGCTCCAACTCCTCCAAATGCTCCTTGAAACCATGTTGTTGTCTTCTTGTTGCTTCTAAGTTCTTTCTCATTTATTGCCCTAGCCAAAATGAGAATGAAATGAATGAGAGAATGAGTCAAAATAGGGTTGCTTTAGTAGTAGGGTTGCATAGAAGTGTGGAGGCCACCTTTCAAATAAAAAATGCAAAAAAAACAAATCCAAGCATTACTTTTTTTGTTTATTGACATTAGGGATGGTTAGAGGATGTCCCCTCAACTATCCAAGGGACAACAGGTTGTCTCCAATCCCTTTCTTAGTTGTTTCCACATCTCAAAAATGTCTCCTCTGGTTTTGGTCTGCTCAAGGATGGCTAGGAATATCTAGGAAACATTTCTCACATCCCCTCGTCCCCAAAACAATATCTATTTTCAAAATGCTATGAATTCTTGTAAAAACACGACCCTAAATAATATTGACTTTGTTCAATTAAAAAAAAATCTAAATTTAAAATTTGCCACTAAAAATTATTAAAATTTGAAAAGATAAACACATTAAAAAAAATAAAAATTCACACCTATTTTGTTAATATTCTTTATCTAAGAAAAGTAAACCTATTAAATCTAATTCTTAAGCTCATAAAAGTGTAGGGATAATTTTTTGAGCTAGTTTCTATTTTATTATAATTAAAAATTGCAATAAAATTTTTATATTTATTATATGTATTAAAATGAAAAGGAAAATATAATAAAAATAGATTTTGATGGAAACAACATACTCTGTAATACTGTATTTTGACTGGCTCATCTGAAATCACACAGTCTATATGACTTTATATGATTTCAAATAAACCAAGTAAATAATATGCTGTTTGAAGTTTGAACTTACCTTCAAAATATTGTTTCTAATTTCTAAATATAACGCCATTCAATTTCTGTCCGTAATAATAGTGATAATGTATGTCCACTGCTTATCTACAAACATTCAGATTGTACTGATGTATTCAAATCAATTATATTAACAACCTCAAATGGTATTATCTTTATCGTTTGCTTCTTATAATAATGTGGAACTTTACTAGAGCTTATGTTCAATTATGAAAAATGTTGCAGACTTGGAAGATAGAAAGTTACAATTTCGAAAGAGCGTAGAGAATTTTAAAGAGAAAAAAGAAAATTCAACATTATGATATAGTGTGATGATTAAAATATGGAGTTGTGATTCTCGTTATCATGGTTTAAAGATTATGTTAAATATTTATTTTGAAGATAAGATCCTTATTTGTGATCTAATAAAAAAACAACTTACCTCCAAATTTTAAAAATAACAGAAGCTCAAATTTGATCTGAAATTACAGGTAAAATTAGATCCCACAAAAAAAAGATAAGAGATTAAAAACCCACTTGAGCAATTTCTCACCATTAAATCTCAACAAAGACAACAGCTTAATAGAGCAGAGCCACACTCATTGCCTGGATTGGTTTACCATCTTTATCAACAAACATAATCTGTGGCCCCTGAATAACCATGTAGCTTAAATTAACCTCCTCATTTATTTCTACTGATTCCCATCAAAAATTGAAATCTATGACACCTCTATCATTGAGGATGGTTATTTTGGGTCTCCCATCTTCTTAGCCTGCAGTTTTAACTGTCACAATTCCTGCATTCTTCTGAAACTTCCTTATTTTCTTGGCAACTTCCACAGGATCTGCTTCTCCAATGACAGTCACAGTGCCTTTAGAGCTATCCACTTGTATGGACTCAACACCTTTAAAATGCGTAACATACAAATTATTCATCCAACAATAAAAATATATAGTATGGCTCATAAGAAAATTATGTTTGAAACTGAAGTATATATACCATCTACTCCTGCAGCAGCCTTCATGACATCTTGCTTGCATTTGCAGCAATATATCTGCACTGAAATCACTATGGTCCTCTGCAATAACAAAATGTCTAATAACCTTAGAATAAGCTAAAATAAAGTGGGCTTCAAACTGAATAGAGTAGAAATCCAAACCTTCATTGTAGAAGCAGCTAAAGAAACCTTGTGAAGAGTTATAGTGATTTTTGGATGCTTGAGACTGTTAGGAATATATATTTTCAGAGCCAATCTAAGAGAAGATTCCTCTCTCTTTTATTTTTGCTTCATTGCATGGAAGAAACACATGAAGATCTTTATGTCAAGAAGAGGAAGAGGACATGATAGAGTGTTAGCTCTCCATCAGCACAAAGTATTATAATGTCTCTTTCAGGAAAGAAACCATAACATTCTCCGTGATAACTTTACCAATTATTATCTGCTAGTGACTGACCCACTCTGTATATTGATTGTGAGATTTACTGTATATCGATGGTGGGTTTTACCTGCACATCCCATCGACTTGACTTGTCTAAACTTTACCTTTTTCATAACTAAAATCTCAAGAGAACTTTTTGCTCTCTGTTCACATGATTTAAGAATACATTATGCTTACAAGTTATTGATGCAATCTTATAAAGAAAAGAATAAAACTAAAGTGAAACAAGTAATTATAATTATTTTTCACTTTCTTCAAGCACAAGGATCTTTTGATGGTTGGGTTTGTTGGGTAGATAAAGTTGTAGTACTTTAGTTAAATTGGACAAGACTTTCTCTGATACATTGTACCTTACTGCAATTCATGGAAATTTATACTTTTGGAAGATAATTGTAATATTTTATATTAAGAGGGTTGTAGAATGATGAAGTTTTTGTAAAGACTACAGATGTGGTTTTGTGTTTGTTTCATAACTTTATGTTTCATTGTATCATTAATTTGTTGAAATCTTTCATGTTTTTTTGCTGAAACCATAGGAACTGTGAATTTGGACAGGTTGGACACATGTCCACATTCCATAAGCTTTGGATTAGTAGATCAGTTTATAACATTACTTTTTGTTTGCCCCCAATGTCTTGGGGCCATGGATTAGATCTGGACTGAAACTTAAGTAATTGATCTTTGGATTGAATCTTTGCTCTATACACGTGCACATTTTGTTTTACTTTAAATCCCTTCATTGTAATAAATGGTGTCAAAATAATGGTCCTCGGGACTGAAGGCAACAGTTCAATGAATCGTCTTTATCAATCTCATTGGCTTAATGGCCCTTCCATTCTTGATGCCTTGATTTTCTATTCAGAGTGGTTCTACCGATGGTTTACAGACCAGCACTTCGTATCTGCCCATGATAGCCCACTACTGTTGATCTTTATTTGAGTAAATGATGACCATTCGATTGGGTTAAGCTTCAGCACAACCTAAAGGTATTGAAAAAACATAGTTAAAAAGCACACAATTATTAAACAAAATTGGTGTGTTAAAGAGTATATAAACAAGGCTGCAGTGCAGCGTAGTTGCTGCCAAGTACTGGCAGGGTAATTTTGGAAGATATGAAAGGAGGAAGGAGAAGCTAGATATGGTTAAGCCTTCGCAAAATTTTATCTGATTTATTTCTTACTATAGGATCTCTGATTTTTATGTCATGTAGTTGATTTATGATTGTTAAATTTTACAATAAGAAAGAAATTAGTCAAGAGCTAATGTCATAGTGATAATCACCATATTACTCAAGATTAGATAATAGATTAAACAATATTATTTCCTATTCATCAAGAAAGCAAAATATAATACAAGAAAATGAGAAAGAAAAAGTTAGGTGAGTGCATTTATAGAAAATGTAGAAGAGGAAGGTTGTATATGAAGAGACACCATTCACTTCACCGACCAAAGTCAATCTACCTAAGCTAAAATGGGTACAAATGAAAATATTTAATAAACTAGTGACAAAGAATAGGAACCTATAGTAACAACCCCACTTAAACATGACTTTTAGGTAGGTGAAAAATGGATTTGATCAATGTGTAGCTTGATGAGGTACCCATGTACAAGTGATACTTGTCAATCCAGAGAGAGAGAGAGAGAGAGAGTCCTAAGAAGATAAAGAAAGCTACCCACAATTGCAAAATAGAAAAAAGAGAGAAGAAAAGTCATCCTAAAGAGAGATAACAAAGAGAAAAGCCATGTTCCCACCCAATATGTAGCATCTCACATTAGGAAGAATCATGTAGGTCTCAAGAATCATGTGTCCATGCTCAAGATATCTGCCTCTACAAAATATTTCAAATATTAAAATGAAAAAAATAGTTGCCAAAGAAGATGAAGTGATGATGCGATCATAAAATCACTATTAATGTCACTAGTTTAAAATAAAATTGTGAACTAAATTTAAAACAAGAATATGCAACTTGTAAACTTATTATATAAAAAGACAACGTGATAGAAATGAGAAATGACTATGAATATGTAGCTTTCATCTTTGGCAAGTGGGAAGGTGCTACAATCTTACATTTAGTATATAGTCATATTCCCTCACCCTACATTTTAACTTTTTATTTAGGTCTTGTTTTAGCAAGCTTTGTTTATTCTCCTTTCAGATGTTGGATAGGTAGTACTCAAAAGAACTTCTTCTCTCATTCTCACAAATTCTTGGATGAAAAACTCATAGAAAAGAAAGTATGTGTGATCAAAATTCATAATTATATTATTTGAATGAATATATTCTCTTGAGTTTTTGAAAAATATAAATATTTTTTATGTATTGTTTGATTTTGAAAATATAAATAATTTCTAGATGTCTATTGTTTGTTTTACTTTTTTTCATCCATTAAAGCAAAATGTAGTGTTTAAATCACAACAATTTTTTTTATTTCATATATTTTTCATTTCAATTATCACTTGGTATGTAAATAATAGTTTCAAAAATGACTTTTTACTTAAACTATCCATAAATAATAAAATAAAAACTATTCAAATAATTCAACTTTTAACAATTTTCTATTATATTGTAGGTTTGTTACACTTGATTTATATTTTTAAAGTCAAATTTATTAATATAAATTGTATTAAATAGATTTAAATATACGATAAGATTATAAATAATACAAATTTGACTCTTCATATTTATTAATTAATAGGAAATTAAAATTGTAGTATTTTTTATATATTGATTAAAAAGAATAAGAGAATATAAAAAAATGGCTAAGTAGTAAAGAAATGAATGCCAAGTAAAAATAAGTAAAAAATATATATGATTATTAAAAATAAGGAAAAAAAGTAGAAATAATTAATGATCAAAAATATTTTTAATAAGAATGAAATATAAAAAATGTGTGTATTGATTTATATAATTAATTTAGATTTATGTAACTAATTAATTTTTTTCCATACAATATTATTATTTTAACTTAATTTAATTCATGCCTATTTTAATAAAAATATAAAAAATTATGAAACATCAATTTATTCGATTGATTTGTACCAACTTTTTAAACTTTACTATTTATTAATAGAATGTTATTTTTAATAAAAAAATAAAATAACAAGAAAAGTGTAAACATGGAGAAAATCTATTATAGGAATCTTCCCTTCCTCACATTATATTACCATTTTAATATATCAAAACACAATGTAAATTGAAATTTGTAAAAGAAAAATGACAACAAATGTAAATTTATGGCAAAACAAACTAATAGATGTGATGATAAACATTTAAAGATGAGAGTAAAGCCTAGCAATTACTACTATCCGTGTATGACAACTTAGGAAAATACCACAGCAACACCCACCAACGAAGTTGCAAGAAGAACCAAAACCCTTTAATAAAAGACAAAGAAAATGGTAAAATTTTAAAATAATAAAATTAAATTAAAAAACTCTCAAATCTATAAAAATAAAATGTATTTTACAAAATATAAATATTTGTTAGCTTCTTCTCAAATTTTTTGTAAAATTTTTCTTCTCCCAACACCCAATAATCTCTTCTCAAATCTCTGTGAAATTTTTATTACCATAAGTCAAACTATTTTCATGGTATGCGGAAGGGATTTCTTGGCTTATCCGGCACCTTCACAGATATTTTGTAGCATACAAATAAAAAACAACCTTCTATTAATTTGTGTGGCTTCAAAGTTTTGAATCTACTTGCCGGATGTCACAGAATAATCTTCCAACAAATTTTTCTTCTCCCAACACCCAATATTCTACAGTAACTTTAATTCTCATACTCAAAATGAAAGAAATAAAGTAATACAGTTATAAAATATCATACTTGCACAGAAGAAAGTCACAGATTATTTGGACCTCCACAGAAGAAAGTCACTGTGGCCTTAAAATGTCTCCCAAAAATATGAGGGAAATGTAATGTAAATTTAAAATATGGTAATGGTTCTTGCAGCCAACCTAACAAATTAATGACAATAAATAGGCTTTGCCGCCACACACAATTTTCATATTCCCTCCAATTTTAGCATTGAAGATGCAATAAATTTAAGTCAAATCGTTTGTCATGTGATTGGACATATTCTTTTTATTTGTACCATTCACGATGGACTGAATTAACATCAAATCACTCTTAGGTGATGGGGGATATGCCATGCATAAGCATAGACATAAGGGGATTGACACATTACGGTTTAGTTTAGGATTTAGCCATTGCCCACATGAACCCATCTCTCATGAAAATAAATAAATGGAACACTTAACACTCATTACATCTAGGTGATGCTCACAAAGGTGAAGTACTGGACTTCCCCATAAGGTCACCCATCCAACTCGAACACACTTAACTAGAGAGTATGTAAGATTTGCGATAAAAGTTGAAAAATAAAATTTAAAAGATGACTCCCCCTTGTTTTGCTCCCACTCCCGCTCAAACGATTCCCGCTCTTTCTACGACAGGAGGAGCTGTTAATGGAATGGATGCATGTTTCCCCAAATCGGCGAATGGGTCAACTCTCACTAAGTCTTCTTACGCTAGTGCGGCTTCTCAGTCGACCCCTGTTTCTCTCTCTGCGCTAACCCGTTTGGACGCAGGCATACGAAATGCCGGATATAGTCAATTCTGGAAGATCAAATTCTCAAAATGAAATTCTGGAAGATCAAATTCTCAAATGATTTCCGAAATATGGGATGACCTGTTTGGTTCACCCGGAAGATGACTAAGAAGATTCTGGAACGGAAAAATCTGTCATGTTAAAAGTTCTTCGATTTGGTATTAAAAAAATATTTTCACAGTTAATTTCTATGCAAATTTCATACTTTTTATTATATTTTCCTAGGGCACTTCAGTTTTGGGTTTGCTTTTAAACCTCTTTTCTTTCACTCTATTTCGTTCGATCCAACAAAGACAAAGAAAGAACGTGGTCTTCGTAGGCAGAATTTGTTGCAACTTCTCATGACGATGATGACCCCTCCGCCTCTGGATGTATATCCTTCTGCTCCTCTTCCTCCCACAATAGAGTTGTATGACACAGCACAGCACTCACTATTGCAGCTCTCAGGGTCGCCATTGATCTACTTTGCACGCGGACGTCAAAGAAAATTACTTTGCACGCGAACGCAGACCCGATAGTTTTAAAAATTGGAATACCAAAGTGGAATAAGAGGGTCAAATTCCAATTCCACCTTTTTGAGTGGAAGACCGAATGCTCATTTTTTGGACAAAATTGGAATTCCGAAATTCCAATTCCATCTTATGATGTTGCACACAAACATGGCAGACCATATTCGGAAATTGATATACCGGAATTACGGCCGATATGCCGTGGTCCAAACGGGCCCTAAATGAGAATCTGGGCTCGAAAAATCTCAGACGGGTGGGATTCTGAAATTGTCTCCGCTATCACATTCTACAGCTGATGTTCCACAGGTAAGGGCGTCTCCTTCTAATCACTCTCTTTTGCCATCTGATGGCTCTTCTCCTGTTTTGGGCTCAAAGATTTTCAAGGATTCAAAAGCGACCAAACCCCTGAAATGTGCTGCTAAATTTCTTATTTTAGAATTCAGTGATGAAGTTGTGAAAGGAGAAAACTATTTTGCTTCTCATGGTTCGATTTGTCGCTTCTCCCGTCTTTGGCCAAGTCTTCCAGACCTCAATAAATGGATTATAGATCACTGGCAGCTGCACCTGAAAGATGATATGGAAATATAACCCTGTTCTCAGGGTTTTTTATTGCATCATTTGATTCGATCGAAGATCGAGATTTTATATTTCACCATGTTTGGGATTAGGCGTAGAACTTCTTGTTTCTAAAACTTTGGCATGCAGATTTTATCCCTTCAACTGAATCTTTCACTGTCTTGCCAATTTGCGTTCGTCTCCCAAACCTTCCTCTTCAATTTTGGATCAAGTCTTGTTTTGAAGCTATAGGCAATTCTTTGGGTGTGTTCGTGGATGTTGATAAATATACCTTAGATTTTTCCCACACTACCTATGCTCGAATCCTTGTTGATTTAGACAACTCAAAGGATCTTCCAGGAAACATCATTTTCAAAGTTGTTGGCCGGTCTTAGTCTCAACTTTTAGACAACTCAATGTTTTGCTACAGGGCATATTGCAGCGCATTGTCCAAAAACTAGAACAAAATCAACAGGTCATTCAACATGGTGGAGAGATTCTCATCCAGATCTTTTAACAATTGAAGCTGCAAGCAATGATGCATGTTCTGTTCCTCTGCAAGAGCATAAAAAGGAAATCTCTCCAAACCCAGATCATTGATCAACTCAAGCTGCAACCAAGGATGCATGTTCTCATCCTCTGCAGGATCATATAAAGGAAATATCTCCCAATCAAGTAAAGGCTTCTTCTCTTTTGGCTGAAATAACTAGTTTGAAAGAGTATCTTCCCGAGGGCCCAAAAGATATTTCTTCTGCAACAGCTTAGATTCTTCACAAAGACAATGAGAAACAAGATACAACGAATTTTATTAAACCACCTCTGGACTTGGCGAGAAGTAAAGATCATTCATCGACTCTTGTTCAGGAACACAACAGAGCTTCAAAAAATATTATTCAATAAAGTAAATATTCATAGGAGGGATGGGCAAATCTGGTTGATTGTAATTCTTTGGCTACTTAATATTTTTTTGGTGTTAGTCTATTGTTCCTGCCTTCTTAATAAAAGTTCTAGATAGTAATCCAACTCACCACTTGGAAGCTATTGCGTGCAAAACTTTCAATTGATTTCTGCTGTAAATTCCTCTATCCGCCGCCTTATGTCCCTTTTGTGCGAGAATTGAATCCTTCAAACACTGTTTCTGATTTTGTCCCATGCTAAGTTATTATGGACAATATTTTTGTCTCCATACCTGTCTTTTTTCACTTCCTTCTCTTTTTGGTCTTTCATTTTCTCTCGACTTACTATTATCAGATGCATTTGAAAGCTTAGATGTCTGCTCCATTGTCTCATTACTTTTCTCCTTTTGAAATTGAAATGGAAATCATTCGTTCCAGTCTTCTAAATCAAAAGAAGTTTATAATCTCTTCAATAAAACAGTGCACTAACAATGATGCTATCAAGCTTCAGGCTGAAGATCTGTTCTCCCAACTCAAGTATAAGATTTATGAGATAAGGGTGTTTCCATTAAAGAACTTGAGTCTCCTCTGAGCTATCTACATTAAGCATTTCTAAATTTTCTCATAAAAAATACCACTAAAAAACTACTCTGATCTACTGCAACAAAGGAGATACCAAAATTAATCAAAAGTCATCTTATCTGGTCTAAGGAAGCAATTTGTTGTTTTATCATTTGGTTCTTGTGCAATTGTTTTTAGGTTTTAGACCTGTATGTAAGATTTCAGAGTCCTTTTAAAACACCCACCCGAAATTCTCTAACAAAATGCTTATCTAATCAAAACAATAAAACAAAAACTATTGACTCTGTAACTCTCAGATATCTATTACTATTAAGAGAAATTCAGAATAGAATAACATTTATATTTGTTATTAGTAAAAGAAAATTGTATTCATACGTTCAGTGAATATATGATTGTAATATTCCACATTAATCCGTAAATGTAACATTTTAGAATTTTTAAGAACAAAGTACAACACTCCACACTAACCCATAATCATAACATTCTTGAAATTCTTAAGAAGAGTAGAATGATCGTTGCACATAAAACATTCTACACCGACTCATGATCATACCATAATGTTCTTGAAATTCTTAAGAACAATAGATTGGTTTTTACACCGAAAAAAGAGTTCACAACAGAAACTCACTTTTTCTTATTCATCAAGGTAAATAAACAGGGAAACACCATACCCCATTATACCCAACAAAGAAAACAACTTAATGGAGCAAAAGCCCAAACTCATTGCATGAATTGATTAAAGAACATTATTGAAAAAACATAATCTGTGGCCTCCAGAGACCATAGAGCTGAAATGAACTGTTTTCGTTTTCCTTTTTTGTCCTAATTTCAGATTACATTAGAGCACACTCCCAGCAAAATTGAAATCTACGGCATCTCCATTATTGAGAGAAAATTGGTCAGATAGTTGTTTTGGACCGCCCCTCTTCTTAGCCTGCAGCTTTAACAGTCAAAATTTCTGCATGCTTTTTGGACTTCCGTAGTTTCATGGCTATTTTCACAGGATCTGCTTCCCCAGTGACAGTTACAGTGTTCTTAGAGCTATCCACTTGTATAGAGTCAATACCTGCAAAATGTACAACATATAAATTATCCATTCAACAATAAAATTCTTCAGCGTGTCTGAGGAATTATGTGTTTGAAGATGGAAGTACATACCATCTATATCTGCAGTGGCCTTCAAGACATTCTGCTTGCATTTGCCGCAATACATCTCTACATAAAACACTACAATCCTCTGCAATAACAAAACTCTGCATTAATCTCAGAACAAAATTAAATAAACAGGGCTTCAATGTCAATGGAATAGGAATCCAAACCTTCATAGTAGAAGCAGATTAAGAGAACTTTTGAAGAATTATAGTTCTTCAATACTGGACAAGACCTGTGAAAAATCTTGCTATCCTAAACTTGTGTCTCAATCTTGAGAATATTGGGAATTTATGGTTTCAATTCACAGTCAAATCAGGGAAGATTCATATCTCTTTCCTTCAATCCCCTGTTTCCCAGAAGAAAGGTATATTCGGCTCGTTTTTCCACAATTTGATAGTGAATTATGGGTCAAGAAAAGTAAACAAGAGGACCCATTTGCACACTGGTTGAATACAATCATTTCCGTTTGGGGAAGGCCACGAGAACTTTCTACACAAGAACCTTGTAAGTATTATCTGTCAGTGACTGACCCACATTTTGTATTGATTGCAGACTTTTCCTTCGCATCCCTTTCAGTTTGGAATGTCCATTTTTCACCATTGTCACTCCTCTTTTCACACAGCGACACATTATGTTTACAATCCTAGAAGGTAAAGAATAAACCTAGTTGAACAATTAGGAAGCATAAATTATTGTTTAAATGATGGAGCTCAGCCCATTTCTAAGTGTTTTCCGAACCTTTTTAGTATTGAGTTTGACTAGGTAATAATGGCGGATTATGTATTGAGGTTTGCAGTGATAAAAGAGTTAATTTTAATGTGTCAGCTGTCTACCTGTCGGATCCGCTTTAATTATAAACAATCAATATATTACTGGATACGTTCTTATTAGAGTTTGCAGCTGTTCCTGATTTTAACAGGTCAACTTTTTATATGTGGGATCTACTTTCATTTTAAACAACTTATCTATACAAATAAGAATTCAAAAGGAATCTTTGCAAGTCTTTTTTGAATAATCAAATTTTTTTGTTAACATTATATTGAAGGTTTCTATAAGTTCTTTTTAATTGAAATAAATTGTATTCCATAATATCATATGGAATGTCTTTATTTTCAATCAATGATACATAAGCTATTAGTGTCAACCATTCTAATTAGCAATGTTTTTAATATTTTTAAAAATTATGAATTTTCTATAAAATAGAATAAATTTGTAAAGTTTAAAATTTATTATATTTCTTTTTGTTTAGTTAATTTAAATTATTATATCTATATTTTATGAATAAAATTGATGTAAAATATGTTCTAAAATATCAAATCAATTATTTTTAGCATTCATAAAGAAAACTTAAAAATAACAATTTTTAATGAAAGGAAAGTTGCCATTTAAATCTTATTCTTTTTGTTTTTATGACAAGGTTAAATAAATAAATATTATTTTCATTTGACTTAAATTGTTCTTAATTTAAATTGTATTTTTCTAGTTATTATTTTAACTAAAAAAGGTTATAGATTTTTGAAGAATATTTTTTTAAAGATATTCTTAATTAAATTTTATGTTTCATAGATCATGTAGAAAAGCAATGCTTCCTTCTAATGGATTATATCTAATTTTAGCTAAATTGAACTTAATTAAACTAGCTAAGAGTGAGATCTAAATAATTAAGATAAGGAAAAAGATCGTTGGTGATAAAATAAAAGTTGTAGTTCAATTGATTGAGCACAATTGATAAGAATGATGGTATATAATATAAAGTTGTCAACAAAAATTGAAACCTCAAAAGTGTGTCAAACCAAATTTGACTCCTAAATGACTTTGATATATAATTAAGATAAGGAAAAGGATAGTTGGTGATAAAATAAAAGTTGTAGCTCAATTGATTGAGCACGATTGATAAGAATGATGGTATATAATATAAAGTTGTCAACATAGATTCAAACCTCAAAAGTGTGTCAAACCAAATTTGACTCCTAAATGACTTTGATATGTAAGATAGTGATATAAAATTGTCTATTTTCCACATCATATCATGTCTACGATTGAACTTTAGTGGAATTTCCGCTACATGGAACTAAAGTTTATCTAGGCTTAAATTTTGTATCGTTGCATGTTTTCTAATTTCATTAGGTCTCTTTTTATGAGGTCCCCAAGGCCTTGTTTGAAAGTGGAGTTGTTCATGGTGGCTAACAAGTGCACACCTTAAACTATGACTCGCGGGGCTTTCAACAAAACATGTGAAATAATATATTTGTCCAAGCTGTTGGTTGACAATTCTTCATAAATAGTAAAACTAATACTTCACAATGGGCCCCATAAAAGCTCTAACTCAAAGCATGATTATTTGATATTTGAAAAGACATGTGGCAAGCTCAGGGAATGTATGAAAGAATAAGAATGTTTACAACTTGAGCCATCTGATCGATCCGATGTTGACCTCATCCAGCGACTCATAGAGATCAGAAGTTGCCTTCAATGTTCTTGGTTGTCCTACACCCCAACTCAACTCTCAAGCCTATACCACTATGAATATCTATAATATAGACGACTACACAAATAAATTCTCAAATTTGTTTAGAACTCATTACAAGGCGCGCACACACACATGTGAAAATGGTTGAAGATCAAATTCATTTTTTTAAAGATGGGATGATAATTTTTTGAGTTTACAAATGGCTTAGTGTAATATGCGATTATCATGTAGTCCATGAAACAATGCAATAATTCAAGGGTAATATGGGACTATCATATACTTCATTCAAGCGACACTTAATTGTGCTACAAATAAGGCATACAAATCTTATCCTTTGTAAGATTTGAACTTATGGCTTCTCTTTCAAGAGTAAAATTGTCTACTATTAGGCTAGCTCAGATGATCTTAAAAGAGAAGACATACTTGCCTAGAGATTTTGTGTCATTTGTCACTACCCACAAAGGGGTAAAATTAGAAGAAGTAATAATGGGACATCTCCATCATCCTATATAGAGTATCAAGGTACTCTTTTTAGAGCTTTGGCTATTCTCTACACAAATGACACAACTACAAAAATACAAATCTGCATAACACAAAGTGTTTTTACTATATATATATATATATATATATTTACAACATTATAGAGGCAGATTATGAAGATCAGACCGCTGAAATTTATGTGAGCTATTTTGAATGGAGAATAGCCACATCTATTTTTAGGAGGTTGAGTTCTATATAGTTAAGCTTTTGAGTCTAATGTAGAAATCTTATCCACTTTTCTTGTTGAGTTTTGATATGAATTTGTTTTGTTTTTTTATCAGTAAAAGGCCGAAGAGTATATTACTAATAATATAAGAAAAATATTTAAAGTTAAAAGTTATAAATATATCAAAATTTCAACCAAATCTGCACCCCACGCTGAGGGAAAAACCAGTCCAATTAACCAAAATTAACCAAAAGTCATCTTATCTTGTCTAAAGAGGCAATTTATTGTTTTATCATTTGCTTTTTGTGCAATTGTTTTTAGGTTTTAGACCTGTATGTAAGATTTCAGATTCCTTTCAAAACACCCATCTGAAATTCTTTAACAAAATGCTTACCTAATCAAAACAATAAAACAAGAACTATTGGCTCTGTAACATTCAGATATCTATTACTATTAAGAGAAACTCACAATAGAATAACATTTATATTTATTATTAGTAAAAGAAAATTGTAATCATATGTTCAGTGAATATATGATTGTAATATTCCACATTATTCTATAATTGTAACATTTTTAAGAACAAAATACAACATTCCACACTAACCTATAATCATAACATTCTTAAAATTCTTAAGAAGAGTAGAATACATAAAACATTCCACACTGACTCATGATCATACCATAACGTTCTTGAAATTCTTAAGAACAATAGAACAGTTTTTACACCAAAAAGAAGAGTTCACAACACAAACTCACTTTTCCTATGTCAACAAGAGATGTAAGTGCAGCTAAGTTAAGTTCCTGCCAAAGACTGGAGAACACTTCTTATGTTCAGTCTTTGGTTTTGTTGATACTACATTTGATTTTGTATTATTTATTTTCCAACACTGCATTTGTATCACTAAAAGATTGACTTGGGAGCCTCTATAGTATTAAATGTTCATCTCAAAGAGCGTGCTTGGGGTCCTGCAATGTTCTTGGATATAATATATTAAGCAAAAGACGTGCAAAATACAAGCCACAAGCACATAGGCATTCATTCACAACCACCTCAACTGACTCCCATTGTTTATTTCGGCTGCTATAGGATGGGTCTCCCAATGCAAATTACAGGGCAAAGCAAGAATGCAGATAAATTTTTGTGACTAGATTCACAATGAAACTTGTCTTTCCCAATTCATCAATAGATTAAAAAACTATCATGAGACCAAATCACCAAACGACAGACCTAATTGGATTCATCTAGTGGCAAAATGCATCCATTGACAATAGCCTCTAGAATCCACAAATTCTAAGTACCAAACAACCAGAAAATAACAATAACCAAAACATATGCCTTTTAAAAATCATTTGACCCTGGGGTGGACATAGATTTATCAGGAATTTTGTTTCAACACAATCGACATTAATGGGTTGAAACCTAGAGATGTAAACATTTGAACAGCATATACATAAAAGGCTGTATAAGTTTCATTGATATCGAAATCCAGAATATATCATGGCAGGCATGTTGACAAGGTTTTTACTCAGAAAATTCATAGAGATAATCCTGAGAATTTCTCAAAAAATAAAAAATTTAAATAAATCTGTTGGGAGCAACTTATTTTGGTGCAGCAACAGGATTTTCTAATTCTCCGTGGTAGATTGGTAAAAGTTTATTTCAAGAAAAATAATAGAAAATCTAATAATAGCTTGTTAGTTTTCTGAAAGCTTCCATAAATAGTTGGAGTAGTTTCTGCATTTGTTAGACCCCTTAAATAATTATATAACATATTTTTGTTGTCTATTACTCCCCTATAATTATGCCCTATTGCTAACCACATATTCAAGATCTTCTGATAGAATTGCTCCTAGATAGAGTGACTAAATACAATTTTTATCCTCATAAGATGTTGATTTATTGGAGTGGTACATAATTATTCAAAATTTCCCCATTTTTTTGTGTAATAGTGACATATAGCTAATCTCCTCCCTGTTGTGTTTAAGGTTGATGCTCCTCGCTCTCTTTCTGTCTATTACACCCACATACAAAATCTACAAAATGTTGGGCTCAACCTGCAACTAATCCAATGACAGATAAATGATTAAAAAGGAACATGTTGACTATGACATCATCAGCTACCAATGTGTGGATTAAAGACAAGATTTAGCTTGAAAGGAATAAGGGAGTCTCTGTATGCATTCATATCAGAAATAACAGAGTATTTTAAGAAGAAAATATGAATCATATAGTTCCATAGACGAAAAACACATCTTAACAGTTACAGTAGTAGCTTGTGGAGAAAGAGGAAGCTCCAGACACAACTTCAAACGACAGTCGTCCCCTATCTCTGCCTTCTTCCTATCAATACTTTTTTTTATCGATCTCCAGCACCTTACTATCTCATATAAAAATTGAACATACTATTCTAAATACTGAAAAACATGGCCAATGTGGGATGCCAGCATGTGCCCAATCTCTCAACTGATAGACAAATAAACATTTCCTTATTAAACTTTGTAATATATAATTCAGTGGCTCAATTTCCAGCAAAGTGATCCCCAATTTCAGTAGTAGCCCACCAGATGTTTCTATAAGTTCACTTCTTTATCCCCCATTGCAGAAAAGAATTCTGAAACTCTTCGTTTAGAATCAGTTTCATTTGATTTAATTTGTTTTTTTTGTAAGTCAAGCCTAAATTTTACCTTGGTTGCAACTATACACTATTTAGCCAACTGAAATATAAACATCCTCCTTTGCTTTGAACTCTTTGAAATTTGCAAAGGCTCCTATTATGAAAATCTGTGCACCATAGTCTATTGCCACAGACGTCTCTCCTGCATGTCAAAACAAAAACTCCAAACACCAGCTGTTTTGATTGTTTATGTCTCACCTGCAGGTCAAAACAAAAACTCCAAACGCCAGCTGTTTTGATTGTTTATGTGTAGCCTGCTGCTTAATACAGAAATTAGGCAATAAAAAACTAGGTTATTGTCTGAATCACAGACACTGACACTCAAAAGCACCATTTCTTATGATATCATGCTCAGCAAAATGGGGACTGTTTCTATTGAGGCACTTGCTATGGCTCGCCTGATAAGCTATTTAAAAAGAATCAAAAAAATGGAAGGAGATAGATGGCCTAACGTCGTCTTTAATGACACATAGTGCAAACGTAAAAAGATGTAGATGCAACAAAACATCAAGTGGGTGAGGAAATGGAATATCCATTTCAACTTGTGCCCCACAAATAACAAAGAAATAAAGATCTTTGCTATGGAGAAATTTTACAAGAGAAATTGGGCAAATGGGATTGGAAAGAAGAAAATATATTATATCAATGAGTTCAACCCCGCATGTGATCAACTCCAAAAAGCATATATTGGTGCCAACATTTCTTGGAGAGCTAAAATTCTCATTGCCCAGTTTTGTACCAACTCCCATCAACTCCGATGTGAGATCGGGCATTGGAAGAGGCCAATGGAGACTTGGGAAGAGAGAATTTGCATGTTTTGCAACTCTGGTAAAGTAGAAACCGAACATCACTTTATTTGAGTATGTGAAGCCTACAAGGACATTAGGGATAAATTTGTGGATACTATATTGGATAGTTTTTGGCATAGCCTATTCAACGAGGAGCACATTGAGAAGTTAGGTGGGCTCATCATCAGCTTGCACAAGAAGCAGACCGAGTTACTCAAGTCAACCTAAGTTGCCTTGCTGTCCCATAGGCTATGTTTAGCCTTGTGGATGTAAATTTTTTATCTATCTATCTATCTCCATTTGCCCGCCCTGCCTTTGGAGTTGTGCGTTCTTCTATATTGGTAATGATGGAGGACACTCTGGCCATCTCCAATACCAATCAGATGCAGACAAAACAAGTAATATCCAAAATACTGGTAAAAAATATGCAACTTCTGAAGTGCACATATGAAAATATTACCAACTTTTGAGGTGCACATATGAAAATAGAATTTATAGAAAAAAATATTACAATTTGATTGGTTGGACTCAAAAAAGATTAATCACCCGTTAATATCTTAGATATTGGCAATAGTTCTCTGCCATGGCAGGAACTAAAAACAGGGAAACACCATAGCCCATTAAACCCCAACAAAGAAAACAACTTAATGTAACAAAAGCCCAAACTCATTGCATGAATTGATTTAAAAATATTATAAAAAAAACATAATTTGTGGCCTTCAGAGACCAGAGAGCTGAAATTAACTGTTTTCGCTTTCTACTTTGTGCTAATTTCAGATTACATTGGAGCACACTCCCAGCAAAATTGAAATCTATGGCATCTCCATTATTGAGATAAAATGGGTCAGATAGTTGTTTTGGACCTCCCCTCTTCTTAGCCTGCAGCTTTAATAGTCAAAATTTCTGCATTCTTTTTGGACTTCCGTAGTTTCATGGCTATTTTCACAGGATCTGCTTCCCCAGTGACAGTTACAGTGTTCTTAGAGCTATCCACTTGTAGAGAGTCAATACCTGCAAAACGTATAACATATAAATTATCCATTCAACAATAAAATTCTTCAGCATGTCTAAGGAATTATGTGTTTGAAGATTGAAGTACATACCATCTATATCTGCAGTGGCCTTCAAGATATTCTGCTTGCATTTGCCGCAAGATATCTCTACAGAAAACACTACAATCCTCTGCAATAAGAAAAGTCTGCATTAACCTCAGAACAAAATTAAACAAATTGGACTTCAATGTCAATGTAATAAAAATCCAAACCTTCATAATAGAAGCAGATTAAGAGAACTTTTGAAGAATTATAGTTCTTCTTCAATACTGGACAAGACCTGTGAAAAATCTTGCTATCCTAAACTTGTGTCTCAATCTTGAGAATATTGGGAATTTATGGTTTCAAATTACAGTCAAACCAGGGAAGATTCATACCTCTTTCCTTCAATCCCCTGTTTCCCAGAAGAAAGACATTTTCGACTCAATTTTCCACAATTTGAGTGTGAATTATGGGTCAAGAAAAGTAAACAAGAAGACCCATTTGCACACTGGTTGAATACATTCATTTCCGTGTAGGGAAGGCCATGAGAACTTTCTACACAATAACCTTGTAAGTATTATCTGTCAGTGACTGACCCACATTTTGTACTGATTGCAGATTTTTCCTTAGCATCCCTGTCAGTTTGGAATGTTCCATTTCTCACCATTGTCACTCCTCTTTTCACACAGCCACACATTATGTTTACAATGATGGAGCTCAGCCCATTTCTAAGTATTTTCCGAACCTTTTTAGTATTGATTTTGGCGAGGGTAATAATGGCGGATTATGTATTGAGGTTTGCAGTGATAAAAGAGTTAATTTTAATGTGTCAACTGTCTACATGTCGGATCCGCTTTAATTATAAACAATCAATATATGTTAAACTATGATAGCGTTGATAACATAAATATATATAAATGAGAATACATGATACATGATGTATATTAATGTACGTATAATAATATTGATTATAATTATACATACATTAACATATATCAATATATATATATTCATTCATAATGATAAATATTTGCATCAAAATATAACTATCGATTATCATTTATGAATCGATGAATATCGATTGACAATAATAGTCAATTATTATCGGTTTACACTGTTGTGTAATACCGATAGTATTATCGGTACATATGTTATGTGATGCCGAGTCATATTGGTTTAATTATTGTTAATTGTGATCACCATATTTGTTATAAAGAGTCATGTCAATGATAAGACATGACTCATTAATGAGTCACGACTTATCATTTACGTGACTCATAATATTTGATCAATATATATATATATATATATATATATATATATATATATATATGCAAAGCAATCGTTGTCTGAAACATGTAGAAATCGAGTAGTGTATTTAGCAATCTACATACAAAAGAATTTAAATAAAAGTTTGTACATTCAGAATATATTCATAAAGTAATAAAAGGGATACAAAAGCTATAATTTATCATTTGAATAGAAGTTTGAATTGCATTTACATGGTATCAGAACCAAGTTATAGAAGATCCAAGAAACTTTCAAACTCAAGACGTTTAAATATAATTTATAGCACATCACATTTCCATGGCAAGCGTTATCAGATTTGAGGATAGGCTTGAAGGAGGGAATAAATTTTCATCATGGAAGTTCATAATACTAATGATACTAAAAGAAAATAAGGTTGAGTCATTCATAAAAGAAGATGACAAAATCGGAGAGTGATTCAACGAAAACTACATGGATTGAAGGAAATGATAAGGCCATGAAAATCATAATTGATGGAGTTAGAGATCATATTGTACCACTCTTGAAAAAATATGAAATGACATATCATATGTTTAAAATACTTGTAAACACTTATGAAATAAGTAGTGCCAACAAGACCTTAGCGCTGAAGAGAGAGATTAACCATATAAGTATGAACAAAGGCAAATCAATCAACTCATACTTTATGAGAATCTCAGCTCTAAGAGATCAACTATCAACACTTGGGTACAAGATAGAATGTAGGAATTATCATTAATCGCCTTAGATGGTCTACCTGACTCCTGGGAGACATTTGTTTCAGGCATCAGTGCTAGGTCTAAATTTTCAAAATTTGACTAGCTAAGGTCAGATTGTCTCTAAGAAGAATCAAGACTAGAAAAGAAAGGACTCAAGAGGAGGACTATTGATGAAGATCTTCATGTATTAAATGTAAATTCCCACAAGAAAGAAAAAAAAGAAACATTTCAAGAAAAGGAAAAATAATCACAGGAATGGTAAATCCAAGAAAGATATGTCAAAGGTACAATGTTTCAGATGCGATCAGTATGGACACTATGTAGTAAATTGTCCATACAGAAATCATCAAGCCTCTTTTTCCAAGGTAGAGAAGACTAAGGAAGAGCATGAATCCGAGAAGCTTGTATCCTGCTCCGCACTTTCAAATCAAGTCTCTAATAAAAGTAATTGGGTCATAGACAGTGGTTCCTCAAGACATATTATTGGATTCAGAGAACTATTAGATTCCATGGCAGAAGAAACTGATGAGGAAGAAACTATTGGAGATGACTCTGCACACCCAGTGAAAGGTGTTGGAACTTGCACCATTAGAATGAAGTTAGGCATCTCTATTCAACTCACCGGAGTATTGTTTGTTCCAAGTATCAAAAGAAATTTAGTCTCCATATTTGCACTTGAAGAAAATGGATACAGGGTAACTTTCATGGATGGTAAAGTATTGGCATGGTCAAAGAACTCTACTATTAAGAAAGCCCAAACCATAGGTAAGAGACAAGGTTATTTGTACGAGCTATGTACAGAACTAAATCTAGCCCTTATCCATGAAATTGTAGACTCTAATGAAATATGGCATAGAAGATTAGGACACCTAAATTTTAGAGCCCTATCTTCCATGGAAAGATTAGCCACATGATTACCAAAACTTAAACAATACCACTCTGGGGCATGCAAAGGGTGTGCCTTAGGTAAAAACACTAAGGGATCATTTCAGAATAGTTCTGGCAAAATAAATAATGTATTAGAATTAGTCCATTCAGATTTGTGTGGGCCCATGTCTGTCCCTTCATTAGGAGGTTTTCTATATTATGTAATCTTTGTTGATGATTTCTCTAGGAAGACCTGGATCTATTTCCTCAAATGTAAAGAATATGAGGAGATCCTTAAAAGATTTAAGGAATTCAAGTCCCTTACTGAAAACTCCTCTGGAAGAAAAATAAAAACCTTAAGGATAGACAACAGGAGAGAATATACATCATATATGTTTAAATAATTTTGTAAAGATACTGGGATTAAGAGGGAGTTCACCGTCCCTTACAATCCACAAAAAAATGGGGTTGCTGAAAGGAAAAATATAACCATTGTAGAAGCTTCCAAGGCAATGTTTCTTGATCAAAACATAGAAACTTCTCTTTGGGAAAAAGCCTCTAATACTACAATATACATACAAAATAAATGTCCTCACTCTCATCTTGATAATAAAACTCCTGAAGAGGTTTTCACCGGTACAAAACCATACATCACTCAAGTTTAAATATATTTGGTTGTCCTATATACATACATGTGCCCAAAGAGAAAAGAACAAAACTAGAACCTTCAGGAAGAAAGGTTATTTTTCTAGGTTACAGTGAAACCTCAAAAGCTTATTGAGTATATGTGCCTAGTCAGAAATAGATTGAACTAAGTAGAGATATAATTTTTGAGGAGGATATAACAATCAAAAGAGCTAGAAACTCCATTAAGCCAAAAATCCAAACTTCTCCCTTAGAACCAGAAAATGAAACTGCTCCTGAGATTTAGAGGGAGTATTATGAGGAAGAAGAAAATGAACCAAGCACATCCTTGAAAAATCCTAAGAAGAGACCTCTTTGGACAACTAAGATAATTGAAGAAGTAAAGTCCTACAGAGCTCCTTTAGGAACTTTTAGAGAGAGTAAAAGACCCACAAGATTATCTAGTTACGTAGCCCTAATGAGTGAGCTCTCAAAGTCAGAACCTGCAAATGTTTCAGAAGCTCTTCAACACCAAATATGGAAAGATGCCATGGCAGAGGAGTATTAGTCCATCCTGAAGAATGATGTATGGGAAATTGTATCTAGACCTAAAGAGAAATTAATGGTCTCCTTTAAATGGTGGTTCAAGATCAAGCTTGTTGCAGATGGGAGTATAGAAAAGTACAAAGCAAGGTTCGTAGCTAGAGGTTTCTCACAGAAAAAAGGAATTGACTATGAATAAACTTTTGCTCCAGTTGCCTGATATACTTCAGCCAGATTTGTTTTAGCCATTGCAGCTACCAAAGGATGGAAAGTACATTAGATGGATGTTAAGACTGCATTCTTGAATGGAACTATTGAAGAAGAGGTCTACTTAGAGCAACCTAAAGGATTTGAGATCCATAATTCAAGAATATATGTGTGTAAATTAAAGAAATCTCTTTACGAACTTAAGCAGGCTCCTAGAGCCTGGTATGAGAGAATTGACAGTTACCTCATGAGATTAGGTTTCTCCAAAAATGATGCTGACCCAAATCTCTACTTCAAGCAAAGAAAAGGTGATATGTTAATATTAATATTATATGTTGATGATATGTTGATTATAGGAGAGGATCACCTCATTAATCAGTGCAAGAAGGAACTAGCCTCAAAATTTGACATGGACTTAGGACAATTGCACTACTTCCTTGTCTTAGAAGTCTGACAAAAATCAGATAGCATTATTCTAAACCAAGGGAAGTACACCATTGATATATTGAAGACATTTGGCATGATGAACCACAGACCGATGTCATCCTCCATGGAAAGAAATCTTCACAAGTTGAAGGAAGTAACAACAGATTCTCAGTCAATTGATCCCACTCTCTATAGACAGATGATTGGATCATTGATGTACTTGGTCAACACTAGACCAAATATCTATTATGCAGTGAATGCATTGACCCATTTCATGTGTGAGCCTAAGGAAATAAATCTTGTGTCTGTGAAGCATATAATGAGTTACCTTCAAGGCACTCTAAATTATGGACTCAAATATGAAACGTTGCCTTAGATCTTCATGGATTCACCAACTTCGATTGGGCTAGAAGTGTGACTGATCGAAAGAGCACCTTAGGGTGTGGCTTCAGTTAAGGATCAACTATGATGTTGTGGATTAGTAGAAAATGATAATTAGTAGCACAAAGCTCTACAAAGGCCAAATATATCGCAGCTTCAATGGCTTCTAGAGAAGTAGTATGGCTCATAAAACTAATTGTATGATTATTCAACGAACCACTAAAACCGATTATCATCCACTGTGATAACCAGAGTTGCATCAAGCTATCAGTGAATCTAGTATTTCATGACAAATCTAAGCATATGGAGATTCCTTACCACTATGTGAGGGACATGGTAGAAAGGAATGTGATCCAGTTGGAATATATTAGTATAGGAGATCAAACAATATATATCCTTACCAAACTACTCCCCAAGGTGAAAGTTGATCACTTCGGGAAAAATCTTGGTATAGTTGAAATGTAAAATTTTGATTTGTACTAATAAAGATGTTTAACATGTAAACTTCTTTTTTCATATGTGTGATTTTATGACTTTATGGGCCCACCCATCCCGTGTTCATTTTGAAAAGGTGATGACTTTTTAGTTAATGAACACTTGCATTTAACATTATAAGGTGACAATCTTGTAATGTTGATATCATGTTGACTTGATATCATCTTGATTCATGGATGTACTATGATTCATTATGGTAGACATTATGTGATGTAATTTCAATGCACATACCATAATAGGGGTATATAAGGAGAATGTAATGTTCTGGAGCATGTTATATCCTTCATATCATGAGTTAGGTGATATGTAAAACTTGGTATCACGTGTTAGGTGATTCCTCATATCACATGTTAGGTGATATGTAAAACTTGGTATCACATGTTAGGTGATTCCTCATATCACATACTAGGTGATATGTAAATTTGTGTATCATACATAATATATATATTCACAAGTAAGGTGATATATACACATTTATCATTATGAGAAATGTGATGCACTATAAATATTGATATTATCTTCATTACACTTTATCTTCCCTAGCTAAGAGGGAGTGTTAAAATATGATAGCGTCGATAAGATAAATATATATAAATGAGAATACATGATACATACATGCATATATATTAATGTACATATAATAATATTGATTATTATTATACATACATTAATTGTTAAAAATAGGAAATACCGAAAGGGGGGGTGAATTAGTATTTCACAAACTTTTTCCCAAGTATAGATATTATTAATTAACTTGTAACTTGCATAAGAAACTAAACTGAATAAATTGAATAGAAAACACAACCATAAAAGAATAGAACTCATAACACCATGTTTGTTATCGAGGAAACCCAGGCCAAGGGAAAACCCTGGTGGGGATGGTACCTACAAATGATCTACTAATCAAAAGTATCTTGTGAAAGATATTGAACCTGTTAGGAGTCTATTACATCCGTATAGTGTCTCAGTCCTTGTTATAAGCCTCAACCCTATTAGGAGTTGGTATTACAAAATATGAATGTATGCAGGATGAGCCCACTGCCCAAACATGCAATGTACAATGATAATATTCAATACAAAAGATAGTATACAAAAACCTTTTACTACTGTTGAATATCTTCAATATTCTATTCTAGCTTTTAAGCTCTTCACAAAACTTGATATAAACTCCCACTACTATGATCATACATCATATTTCTCACAATACAACATTATAAATCAATAATAGTATTTTCGTAAGATGGCTGGAGCGGGTGCTGGTACAGGTAAAATTTTGAATGGTGGCTCGGGTGGAAAATCTGGTTCCTCTATTGGGGCTACTGCTGGAGATGCGGGACAGTCTGCTGGAATCTCAAAAGTGTCAGATGACAAAGAGAATGATGGTGGGTCTTCAAGACCAGAGGATGATGTTGGGTCTTCGAAGCTTTGAGACCCACGAGGTGATAGTGCTTCCCCAGACCCGGGGGGAGCTACGATTCCTGTTGAAGGTGACAAAAAAGTTGAGGCGACTGGGCCTTTGACTGTCAAAGAAGGAAAAAAAGGTGAGGCAGCGGCTCCTGAAAAACCTTGGGTGGCACTGTTTGGCAAGAAGCCTTCTGGATAATCTTCCCTTCTTGAAGCTAATAATATTTCTGATCCTATCAAGGGAGATTTTTCCATTTTTATCTCTGACATGGTGATGGATCACTCTATGTCACAAATGGACCTCATGCTTGTTGGTAAATATGCTGGGATAAGGCCGAATATAGACTATGTTCGACATTTTATCCAAAGAAGATGGTTTCTCAAAGGGCAAGTGGACATAGCAGCCATGCCGAAAGGTTTCTTCTCATTCTCTTTCACCAATGAGGATGACATGACTAAAGCTCTATGTGGAGGACCTTGGGTTATGGGTAAGTCACCCTTGGCTTTGCGAAAATGGGAACCTAATATGGACCTAAGTGAATCCTTGTTGGAATGGGCTCCTGTTTGGGTGAGACTCCTGAGGCTTCCCTTAGAATATTGGAATGAATGTGTCTTCAAAGGAGTAGCAGATGTTTTTGGGGAACTCCTCTCTCTAGACCCGGCTACAACGTCAAGATCTAGGCCAGTTTTTGCCAAAATTTGTGTTAAAGTAAGTAAATCTACTGATCTTCCTACCTCTATAGATTTGGTTTCTAAAATGGGAGTTTGGAAACAAGCAATTGAGTATGAATCTATTCCTTTTGCTTGCTTTATTTGTAAGAAATTTGGCCATTGGTCTAAAAAGTGCCCTTTGAAAGTTCATAAGAAAAAAGAGGAAGACCCTATTGCTAAGAAGAAAGATTCAACTAATGCTATTTGGAAACCCAAAAATACTTCTAAGGATTCCTCAGAGCCGTCTTTGAAGCCTTCAAAGACCCCTGAGCCAAGTCTGATTATTGATGAGCACAAGACTAAAAAAGATGATAAAGGGAGTAACTTGGAAGGTAAGGAATCTGGTACCTTGGATAAAGCTCAAACTGTAGGTAATAGTCAAATACTATATGCTGATGCCAACTCGGAAAAGTTTTTTGAGGAAAAATTTTTTTCTCCTCTTTTGGATGCAAACTTTGTGTTGGAAGAGATTAATCTAGGGGGAGATATCTCTTTACCCCAGATTGAGGAGGATAACTTGCTAGTGGTGGAGGAGTTGGCCCTAGAAGGTAAAACTATCCTTCCCTCCTAGCCTGAAACAAAATGCAAGGGGGAGAACCCTTTGGTATCTCAAAATGATAAGGAGAATACTAAAAACTTTGATGACCTTAGCCAGGTGGTGGTACAAAATTCTTTAGCTGAAAAGGGTTTTAACCAACAAGAAAGTGGTGACAATAGGACTAAATCCCCAGACTGCCTTAAAGGCAACGTTCAAAATAAGATTAAGGAGGTTGGGTAGAGTTCCAAAAAGAAACCAAAAGGAGGTCTATCACCTATGTCTACTGAGGGAATCAAGACTAGAAGCCAAAAAAGTGATGTTGGGAAAGTGAAGACTGGACCAGGAAGAGAACAAGCTAAAGTTGGTAGAGAGCAATAGAGTTGGCAAAACATTGTAGATGGTAAACAAAGGACTATATAAGAGGCCTTTTCTTCAAATAAATTATGAAGATAATCTCTTGGAATATAAGGGGGTTGAATGCACCCCATAAACAAGACATCCTTAGAAATGTGGTTAGAGATTATAAACCTGATATCCTTCTTATTCAAGAAATGAAAAATGAGCAAGGAAAAAGCTGATAAACTTAGGTTTTTTCAGAAGGGTGGTGTTAGTAGTTCTAGTTCGGCCAGGGCTTCTAGGGGTACTGCAATTTTCTGGAACTAGAAGACTATTAATGGGGTGATTGTTGCTGAAGAACCAAACCTGATATCTATCAGACTGACAAATATTAGAGATAATTTTAGCTGGATTATCACTTATATTTATGCTCCTAATGCTAAAGTTAACAGGGAAAATTTTTGGAAGAAAATCTCGGAGACAAGGAATAACTTCAAGAATGAAAGTTGGCTTCTAATGGGGGACTTCAACACCCCTCTTATGCATAGTGAAAATTATGGTGGCATCCTGTCTCAAGATGATAGTAGAGCATACCTGTTTAATTTTATTAATGATGAAGATTTAATTGACCTTGATCTCCAAGGTTTGAATTTTACTTGGTCTAATCAGCGTGTAGGCCCTCAAAACATTCAAAGTAAGTTGGATAGAGCTCTTACTCCCATTATTGGATCTCTAAATTTAGTTGTACGTTGACCTACTTCCCTAAAATTGGTTATGACCATCATCCTTTGCTGCTGGAGGTCAACCCGATTACTGCTCCTAAACGCTTTCCTTTTCGATTTGAGAAGATGTGGTTAAGCCATCCTGATTTGGAGAAAAATATTTCAGAGTGGTGGAACATTAAGGTGGAAGGCACTGCTATGTTCAAAGTCACTAGAAAAATTAGAAACATAAAGGAAAAAGTAAAAATATGGAATAGAGAAGTTTTTGGAAACATCTTTAAACAGAAGAATAAGGCTAAAACTGACCTTGCTGCTATTCAGGAGACTATTCAAACTCATGGCCTCTCGGATTCTCTTAAGGCTGAGGAACAAAAGGCCCTTGTCAGCTACCACAATTTGATATCAAAAGAGGAGACTTATTGGCGTCAAAGATCTAGGGCGGTTTGGCTTAAGGAAGGGGATAGAAACACTAACTTTTTCCACCTAACTACTCTCAAACACAAGGCTACTAATTGTATAGCTAAAATTGCTATGGACAGGGCTGGGATCCATAAAGAAGATGAGATTAAGACAGCTGTTGTAAACTATTTTGCTACCCTTCTCTTAGTTGATGGAACTCTAGATAGAGGTTTTCAAGATCAATTATTGGAAGGAATACCTAGTATTGTTAACACTGATCAAAACAGGGCTCTTCAAGCTGTTCCCTCTAATAAGGAGATCAGGGATGCTATTTTTTCTTTTGATGGAGATAAGGCTCCTAGTCCGAATGGTTTCCCAATGTTTTTCTTTCAAAAATTCTGGCTTATTGTGGAGATGGATGTTTCTAATGCTGTGAAGGAGTTTTTTGGTTGCAGGCATATTCTCAAAGAAATAAATGGAACTTTCTTAGCCTTGGTTCCTAAGATTGTTGGGGCCCACTCTTTTGATCAATTTAGGCCTATCAGTTTATGTAACTCCTTCTATAAGATCTCCAAAATTTTGACTTCCAGGCTTTTGAAAATTCTTCCTTTTTTTATTGCTCCTCAATAGAATGGTTTTGTTCTAGGAAGACAGATTCTAGACTTAGTGGTGTTGGTCCATGAGAATATCCATTCAGCCATTAAGGAAAACAAACAAGATTTTATCCTTAAACTTGATTTGGCTAAAGCCTATGACCGAGTTGACTGGAATTTTTTTATGCTTGATTCTTAAACAGTTTGGTTTTAATGAAGGGTCATCCAAATTATCTATCAATTGATCTCTACTGCCTCCTTTGCTGCTCTTATCAATGGATCTCCCACCAACTTCTTCAAAAGCACTAGAGGTCTCAGACAGGAGATCCTATCTCTCCTATCTTGTTTACCCTGCTGGCTGAAAGCATGGGGAGGTACTTTTAGTTACTAGTTTCTAAAGGGATCATTCTTGGTCTAAGACCCTCCTCTAAACCCTTAATCTTCTCTCATGCTCAGTTTGTGGATGATACCATCATGATGGGTACCTCTACGATCAAGGAAGCCAAAGCCTTTAAATCAGCTCTAAATCTTTACACCAAAGGTATTGATCAACTTATTAATTGGTCTAAAAGCACTCTATTTTTCATAAACACCCCGGAGGAGAGGCAACATAAAATGGCTAGTATTTTAGAATGTAGTATAAGCTCCTTCCCCTCTTCCTATCTGGGTTTTCCTTTGGGCCTTAACATCAGTTACTCTTTTTGGAATCAGATGGTGGAGAGATTTTTTACTAAGATGGTTGGTTGGAAGGGTACAGTTCTGTCTCAGGCTGGGAAGATTATCTTGATCAAATCTTCTCTTCAAAGTCTTATGGTATATGCTATGAGTTTATTCAAGATGCCCTCCAAATATGCAGATAAAATTGATAGTATCCTTAAATGTTTCCTTTGGTCTGGGGTTGAGGAAGATTATCTTGATCAAATCTTCTCTTCAAAGTCTTATGGTATATGCTATGAGTTTATTCAAGATGCCCTCCAAATATGCAGATAAAATTGATAGTATCCTTAAATGTTTCCTTTGGTCTGGGGTTGAGGAGAGAAACCGTATACGTTTAATTTCTTGGGAAAGGGTGTGCAAACCGAAGTCTATGGGGGGAATGAGTCTTAGACCAATAAAAATTATGAATAAAGCTCTATTGGCTAAGCAAATCTAGCTTATTTATGAAGACCCTAAGAACTAGAACACTATTTGTAAACATAATTACCTTTATGATACCCCTTCCATTGATCAATTTCTTTCTAGCTCTGAGAAAGTGGAGGGCTCTATTTTTTGAGGAATATCAATGATGCCAGAAGTATAGCTAGTAAAGGAAAGTTATGGAAGTTGGGGAATCGATCTAGCATTAATTTTTGGAAAGATCCTCGACTGTTTGAAAAACCCCTGAATTGTATCTTTAATAACCCTGAGGACATCAACTTATGCTCTTCTACTTTTTGTCCTAAAGTGAAGGACTATTGGAGAAGTAACAGCTGGGTGAAGTTGGCTGTGATCAATCCTGTCTTCCATGAAATTGATAATGCCCTACTGGCTCAATGTTGCAATGCTAACAAGGAAGACACTCTAATATGGGGCCCCTCATCTAGTGGAAAATTCTTTGTGGCGTCTGCTAGTTCTATCCAATATGATGTGCCTGAGGAAACCCCTTTTTGGGAAAAGATATGGAATAAGAATCTCACCCCCAAAAATGAGATTTTCTATTGGATCTTTGTTCAAAACAAAGTTCTAACAATAGACAAACTCAGAAAGAGAGGATTCATCATGTTGAATAAGTGCTGCCTATGCCAGGAGGCCGAGGAAGATACTAACCACTTTTTTTTACATTGTCCTTTTTCTTAGCAGGTTTGGTCTTTCTTTTTGCAGGATTGGGCTTTAAGCTGGAGTTTCCCTTCTACTATCTAGGACTTCTGCCAGCAATGGTATTATCCGGGTGATAATGCTAGGGATAAATAAAAGTGGATGTTGGCTGCTCCTCATATTGCTTGGAGTATATGGAAAGAAAGAAATAATCATATTTTCTGGGACAAAAATTGTACTCCTACTATGGTGTATAAGAAAGCTAATAGTGGGATGCTAGAAAATTTGAGTAGAATCACCAGCATAGTGGGAACAACAGGGATTCTCAAAGGAAGAAGAATGATCATGAAAATAGTGTTTGGATTGCTCCCCCTGATGGTTGGATTAAGATTAATTTTGATGGTGCGGCTAAGGGCAATCCTGGTCCAGCGGGGTGTGGTAGTGTTATAAGGGATTGTAATGGAAATGTTATTATTGGTAATGTTGTTCCTCTGGGAATTCAAAACAACCATATGGCAGAAGCTTCAGGAGCTTACTATGGGTTACAACTTGCCAATAGACTCAATTTTAAAAATATATGGCTGGAGGGCGATTCATTGAATATTATTCATTTCCTAAAAGGTAATTCTCCACCATCATGGACTATAGATAATATAATTTCCAAAGCAAAAGAAATCACTACCAAGTGTACTGGTACTTACATAACCCATGTGTACCGTGAGAGTAATACCATGGTAGATAGCTTGGCTAACATTGGGGTTAAGTCTGATGAGGTCATCACCTGGGACAGCGAGGTAGATATCAGAGAGGACACTAAATCTTCTATTTATTATGATAAAATCAATCATAAGGAAGGAAAGATTGGAAATTATTAATGAGACTCACCTAAGCACTACGAAGTCTGATTGCAATTATGGGAAAGTATGGAATGGGTTTTTAAGAAACATTATTAGCAACAACTTGCATGCTTTATGGGTTATGCATTCTGGTAATTTCTTTATTAATAGGGAATGTTATCTTGATCACCATGGCCCTAATTCTAAAAATAGCTCTGTGTTACTAAATTTATCTATCATGGGGGGTGACTTGAAGCACGAAGAGTCAGATAATTGTAATAAGCTCAAGGAAGCTGATATGGCTATGGTTTGGCAGAAGCTAAAAAAAGGTGGAGTGACCCCTTACTTGGAAAAATTACATGGTTTTGATAAGGAGATTACTCAAAAATTTGCTAAAGGTTGGAAAAACAACACAATCACCATTGAAGGGAGAATGATGGAGATTACTGTGGAGCTTATAGCTCAAGTTACCAGTATCCCCAATGATGGACATAAGTTTTATAGGAATTGCAAGATATCGGATATGGTGGCTAAAAAGTTCTTGAAATTTGTGAAGGAAAAGGTTGATTTTGCGGAAGGAAAGGTTAATGGCTACATTGAACCTATCAAAATCAAGGAGATATGGCACCATGTTCTGCAGGCTGTGATGGAGTATTTTACCCTCGACGATCGCTTCACTCGTGCTCACTCCCATCACTTTATGTTCCTTAACCACTTTAGGTACAAGGACACCATTAACATACCCTTTTATCTTCATACCTCTCTGGTCATAAACATAAATGAGCATAAGGGGTCTCCTAAGAAGGTTATTAAGCATGAGGGTTTGATTCTTCTAATTTATGAGCATATGAAGAGAACCATCCCTAACCCTAACTCTACTCCTTCCACTGGAAAGAGTAAAATGAGCCCTATGAATCCTAAAGTTGGGTCTGCTAAGCGAAAGGCAAAGGACAATATGGGTAGTAGCTCGAAGAAAACTTTCTTGGAAGCTACTGAGGAGGAGGATTACTCTGAGGGGTTTGAGATAAAGGATTCTAATGATGAGGTTTCTAAAAATATTGAGGAGATGCAAAGCCTTGGCAAGGAGGGGGAAGAGATTGATGATTCTGATGCTATGTCGGCTCATGAGGAGCACAAGGAGGAGATTAACAGTAAGAAATTGGAGGAGGAGAACAAGGAGATGATTGGGGAGGGGGATCAGTTGAAATATGAGGATCACTTGTAGGATAATGATGACTCTCAGGTGCAGGGGGATGATACTAAACCCATGTGTACTGAGGATAAGGACACTACCATGGATACTAAGGACAAACACACTGTTGAAGTTGAGGACCCTGACAAAAATATTCAGGAGAGCATAGATGAGGAGAAAGGTAAAGTTGTGGAAGAGGCTAATTCAGAAGGTATAATGAAGAAAATCCTCTTGCTTAATCATTACCTGGCCCATGCCTGACTTCCACTCGTCCACACTTATTATAATTCCATCATATTTGTAGACAGAGTGAAAATACTTTCTATAACCTTGATCAAACATGGCCAACTTGGCCTTTACCTGATTTGATTTGCCTTTGAAAAAGCTTGAGGTGGCACTGACTAATTCTATCTTTTCAAGCACCTTAGTAACCACCTTTGGGATATCTTGCCTGTGATACTGCAAGGCATCAAGTTTCTCAAATAATGAGCTCCTTCCTAACCATACACTATGAAGTGGCTCCAAAGTAGCCACTGCCTCATTCAACTTCTCATTAAGTTTATGCAACATACCTACTGATTGATGGACTGAGTCCATTTTCTCCTTTATTTTATCAAATCTATGCTACACAATATCTATTATAGCTTTTAAGGCTGCATCAAGCCTTACCTTCTCCAAATCTTCAGATGGTATGTCAGAAGTTTCTGCCATTGGTTGGGATGGGACCTCAATTTGCAAAGTTGGAGGGGAAACTAATTTTGAAGCTTCTTCAAGCTTGGCCTTTAGATCCTCTAGTTCATCCTCCATCTTCTTGATCTTCATCAATTTCAAATCCATGTCCTTAGCTACTTGAATTGAGTTTTCAAACAACTGAGCATTCCTGTTTGCTAGCTTGGCTATCTTGGCTTCATTGAGGTGGGTGAAATGTGTAACAACCTTTGACACCTCAAGATCATTGGTATTTTGGATAGTCTAGATAATCTTGTCTCCTTCCATCTTATCTTCAATGCTCACCAGAGAAGGCTTTTGTGTCCTAGGGGATAGACACCACATTGCAACAGCTTGGGTCTTAGGATCAAATCCACTTCCCCTTATCATATCTCCAATGTGCACTTCATAAGATAAGATACCCTTTGGCTACTTTCTAATCTGATCTACAATGAAAGCTGAAGTCAGATCCCATCCAAGAGTCAATAACATCCCACTAGATTTTACCATCTCTCTGGTCTCATCAATAGTGATATTCTCAAGGCTAGGGTCATATGAAGTTAGAGCCCTCATGGTATCATCACTTGGTTCCATACCCTTTGGCAAAGCCTTAGCAACCTCTTTTTGTTTTCTCTAAATGAGGAAGTTCTTGAATTCTTCACTTTTGATGAACTGATCATCACTGAGGAATTCCTCTTGATACAATTCCCTCTCACACTTTCCCTATGATAAAGGCAATTCCTCCTCATCCTTGGACACTATCTTCTTGCTCCCTCTTATTGTTTTTCTCAATTGGTGATGATAGGCTCGGTCACCAGGTACTAGAGTAGAAGCTCTATCTATCATCCTTTTCTATTTCTTGTCCTTAGAAGATCCACCCACCTCAAGTTTTTGTCTTTTCTATGGTGGTTCAGGGGTATCCTCTGCCTCTTGTGGATCTTGAGTTAAGTCAATGATAGGTGATTCCTTAGTTTGAGGTGGACTATCACCCTCTTGTGATTCATTAGTATAATCCTCATAGTCAGACGAGGAGTAATCCTTTTTTACAGCCAACTTCTCCTCAAGCATCCCCTCCAATTGGCTTGACAGGGTACCATACATCTCAATCATCCTATCAATCCTTTTCAAGTATGGGAGATTAGGGAAAACCCTCCAAAATCAATTTTGTCCTTCTTGAGTTGGGCCTCCAATCTTAACAAATCAAAGTACTTGATAAACCTTCTACCAACCTCATCCATATCCAAGATTCTCCTAATTACATCTTCTTTGTCACAACCCTCATGATTCATTATAGTACCAATGTTGGGAATGAGGGTCATTCTTGCTGTCCTGATGAAATCTTCAGATCAATGTATCTGTAGGTACCAGAAATCATCTTGAAATGATTAAGCTATCTACTGAGCTGTGGAAATGCTCTTTCCCCAATAAGGAAATTTCCTATCTTGAACTACCTTGGTGTGAAGGTACCCTTCCTTTGAGGGGCCAAAATATCTTTATCAATCCAAATCAATTACCAGATAAACTCTAGCTAGGCAACCCTTGGAGGCACAAACTTAGGGAGAAAATGTGGGGGTTGTGGGCACCCATAAACCCTGATTATGGTGAAGTTCTCTCCTAAAAATAAGTCACCCCAATTATGGTTTCCCTACCACTTATATTCATACTGCATAGGCCTTAGAAGCTTTAGGACCCTGACTTGTAATCTTACAACATTAGTCCCCATCAGATTGAGAATTGGGTGGACTATCTAAAATTGGAATATATAGAAATCACACTCATTAGAGGTGTAATTCCACACTCTTAGCTAGTACTATACTGGATTGTGCTATCCTTCAAACATGAACCTTGGTTTAAGAACCTGAGCATCCAGACTATTAACATTGAAGTACAAAATTAAATACATTAGAATGGAATAATGCATGAATCTCAAAGGCCTCTTATTCTACTTGATGGCTACTAGACCTTCATGTATCCTATCGATTACATACTAGATGTAATCATAATCTATATTGGCATGGGAATTCTGAATGTCAAGGATAATCATTAAAAGGTCAGCAGGCAACATTTCTGGATCTACATCTATCCCAAGAACTCTACACAATTCATGGCACAAGAAATTCATGTAGAAGTTGAGGTTTTTAAATTCATATGGGGCATTCATGTGTGCAAGGAGAGGGGCTATGTATTTACCCTATTTTGGAATGTGTCTACTCATCTGGCTCTTCATAGACTCAACATGACTCATATACTTTTGCTTCTCTTTCTTTAGGTCTATTTTAGTGGAAGAGGAAGAGAAGAAATCAAAATCTTTCATAAAGGATCCCCTATCCAAAGTTACCAAGGAAGATTGGTATCCTTTCCTAATGGTTTTTCTAATGAGGTCATACACCCTAGCTAGCTCAATGATAAGATCAACATCTAAAAAGACATCAGGGACAATCAATTTGGCCATTCCTAAAACCTAAGCATTACAAATTGGTATAGCCTTACTCCTATTGTTGTAAAAGTAAGTGAAGATGGTGTAACCTGATCTAAAAGGAGTGACATGGTCTGCAATTTTCCATCAAATCTTCAAAAGCTTCATCTATAGCTTTCTTGTTCTGGTTGGAGCTGGGAAGTAATTTGATGAAGTCATTAGAATAATTGGGCTTTCCCTTCTCTTCACCACTCTAGTCTTTGGCCTCTCCACTGGATGACGCTATGCTTGGCTCTGGTTGACTCATCTTTGAAATATGAATATCTCTCATCTCTGCAAATTCTTTTCACTTCACACCTTCTGCTAATGCTCTAAAAAACATAATTCTCTTAAGAAAACTTTGAACATAGAAAACAATGGAGTCCTGTCTATATATCATTAGCAATTGAATGCGTGCAATTGCCAAAATCATCACAAATCTATCTTCAATCACTTGTGCATTCAATTCTACATTCCATCAATTTCAAATCAAGGCTAGCTGTGGCTTGGATGTTGACAGGTTGATTTAAAAATTTAGAAATAAAGCGTAAAAGCAGTGGTCACTGCTTTAGCTTTAAAACCCTTAATTACTGATAAAAACCCTCGCGTAAATTTGATTGGATGGCTTTTTACTTTTTTTCCAACTTGGTAGTGTACTTTACACATAGCAACAACTATCATAACCTTTCATTAATGAACTCTTAACTTGACTTGATTCAGAGATCCAGTGAACAAAGGCTTTCTTAGACCCAGGCACTTCAAACCTTGACCACAATCATCATTTGGAGAATCAACGACCACTTCTATCTCTTAATCTCTGAATACCTTGCTTAACTCCTGATTTATCATGAGACTTAGCAAGCAAAGTAATCTCGTAATCTCTGAATAAAATATTTAACCCTGGGTTTATTATGAGATTGGGTGACCAAAGGTATTCACCAATTCATTGAATGCTCTCCTTAACTTGAGTTTCATTCTAAGATTAAGTGCTAGCCGTAGATCTTGGGAGTAATCAAAGGTTATCACTAGGTCACTGAATATTTTAAACCTTTATCATTTAAACATGAGATTCAGCGAATGCTGCATTCGCTAAATCTCCCAAAGTTTTAATCATTAATCATTTTGTTCTGAGATTAAAAGACTAAAGGAAGCACATCTTTATCATTGCTTAGTCACCAAATTGCTGAATAACTTAGGGCCTTACTAACTGATTATGAGACTGTGTGAATGCCTTATTCGTTGAGTTGCCAAATGATTTAGAACTTAGCCATCTTATTCCAAGAACCCGCGATGAAAGAACTTTCTCTTTTAATAGACTTTTCCTCTGAATCGCCAAGTCATTTTAGTGGAACCACCAAAATCAAGTGAACATGAGACTACTGCTTAGTCACTGAGTCACTAGAAAACTTTTCATCTTCCTAGTCCAACATGATACTGCCTTATTGCTGATCGTGATACTATATCCTAGTATCACAATCTGAGGTGATATGAAAATTAGGCATCACGATTTGAGATGATATGAAAATTAGGTATCATGATCTGAGGTCATTCCTCATATTACAATCTAAGGTAATATGTAAAATCTTGTATTACAAGTTAAAGTGGCATATGTCAAAATTATCTTCTCTAGCTAAGGAGTGTTGAATATTGATAGCATCAATTAGATAATTGAATTAAATATAGATATATTATATATATTAATATTAGTTTAACTCATATTAATATATATTAATAATTATTATGATATTTATTATTTATAGTCATTTATTATAATTATCTTTATTATAATAAAAGTTAAATATAATATATATATGATATCTATTTAATATCGAACATATTATCTTCAACATATTAAATCGATATCATATATATATATATATATATATATATAATTAGTTTTGATTGATATCTCTGTTATTACAATCACATAGTAATCGTATTATCTAGTTACATTAAGTTGTAAACTCCCGCATCATTACAAAGTTAGTTGACTATGTCGATGGGCTATCTTATTAGCCACAACATATATTAATAAATTGACATTTCATTGCTGTGTCCATTTTTTGTTAAGGAAAGTCATGACTATGGTAGGCGTGACTCCTTGAGGAGTCACGTCTATCATAGACATGACTCTCCCTTCTCTAAACCCTCATATATATGGTGATCCCATGTTTCTTAGAACACACCAAAAATACAAAAATCTATTAGTATAAGAAGTGTCTCACATTTAATAGAACATTCTACAGACTGCAATAATTAATATTCAATATTTAGATTTTAGAGGAATTTTATCAATACTTTAGACTATAAACCATTAATAACTCTGTTTGTACATAATGTGCAGTCTTATGCTCTTACTTGTAGCTTCTACATCATAAAATTTGTACTCAAGTTTGCTTGTGTTGGAAATACTTCTGTGAACCTTGCTGATCAAAATAGCCTCTATGCTGACAGATAAATACTATTATACTTAGACAATTTTCTTAAGTTATCATCCAAAAATGTATCCTTGAATCATGTTGTCTTAATGCTAAATATATGTTTCCATAATGAAAACATCATGATATCCTACTTAGCCAAATTTCCAACAATCTCCCCCTTTTGTCATTGATGAAAACATGTGGGAAAATTGGCTAAGTCCCAAAACTTCAAAATTCAAAAACAAACTTGCAACATTCTGTAACATTGTGTTACATGGCCATTACAAGATTTACAAAAGTTTGTGGATCATACATATCTACTTATATCATTCCATCATAGGTATACTCCCCCTTCGACTATACTATATCCTTTCCACACACACACACACACACACACACATATATACATACATATACACCTTATATATACTAGCAATTTTCTCATACTTGTACACACTAAAATATGCACTTCTATGAACCATTACATGCAAGGTTACTCAAGAGTGAGGCCTCACAAAGCGGCTCATAGCTCTCTATGCATGGAGTTGCAAGGGACTATGAGTTTTGCTCTCAGCTAGAGCTACAAGAAAGTGACCTTGCTAGTCAACCACACAATGAGAGATTCAAGTGAAGACAAGGGCAACAATGCCAATATCTCCAAGAATCTAAATGGAAATGAAATGCAAATGCAACTAGTATGAATGTGCAAGACTAATCTATCAAATGAAGTGCAAACTAAGCTATGAAAAGAAGTACAATAGATTCCAAGCCCCTAATTAAGCTATGTGAGATCTATTCTATTGCATAAAAAGGAAATCTAATCTATGATGCCATGAATGTAACTATGAAAGAAAAACTATTATGAAATGCAACTAAAAATGATGAAAGCAACAAGTCTTCAATGTCTTCAAAAGCTCCAAATGTACCTAGAAAACTTGCAGCATAACAATAGCATAAAAAATGGATATGCAAATGAAGGAGAGAGCTCTCCTTTTATAAGAAATGAGGAGAAATGAACCATGGAGATTAAGAGGCAAAAGATCTTAATCAGCGGTGGAGCTTGAAAGAGGAGCAATCCATGTGCACAAGTATCCTCCAATGAGAGTGAAGTGTTGACTTTTGAGCCTCATGTGAGACAAAAAGTGCTTTTTCTCCTTTTTTATAAAATAGGAATAATACTTTATTTGTGCAACTTAGGATAAGAGGAAAGTGGGGCTTTTTTATTTAATTGAAAGGGGAGGAAATATTCCTTTTAAATAAATAAAGACTTAGGATAAATGGTTAGCCCAAGGATAAAAATCCAATATATGATCGAAATTAAGACTTGATCAAGAAATTGATATTGTTAAAAATATTGATTATTGATCAAAATGATTCAGGGTTGATAAATCAAATAAATGGGGCCCAAAGTCTAGGCGACCATTTTTGGGTGCATACATTTGCCCCTCTTTGACTAATGTGTGATCGATTTGGGAACACATGCAGTCAAAGAAGAATTGAAATGTGAGATCGATTTGGGATCACAAAACAACTCAGATATGAGGTCGATTCGGGATCACATCTGGACAAAACATAAACAAAAGCTTAGACCAACACCGTCGCTGCTAGGTGCAAATCAAGCTTTAGACAAAACTATCACCGTCGCTGCTAGGCAATAATCAATGTCTAAAAATGGGAGATAATAATCTCAAATTTTGAGCAAAAGCTCACAAAAGATGTCTGAATCAGGAAAATCAAGAGAATTAGGGATGAGAATCCCATAAATACTGCCCCCTCGGAATCGAAATTGAAATCAGGTAGAGAGGAGAACAGCGAATCGATAAGGATTTGATCAAATCAGAATGAAATCACAATTGAAGGTAAATGATAACAGGATAACCATTAGGCAATGAAACATGCCCCAGTGAGGAAGTAGAAGAATAGAAATAGAAGACTAGAAATAGAGTGGATGAAAGACTAGAAAATTTGAGAGACATGGAAGGAAGAAATTCCACCGAAAATCAAATTATGCCTCAAAAGGTTAGTCAACTGCGCGGAAGAAAGGGAAAATTTGGAAACGCGACTTGGATTTCGATTTTGAGTCCGAAGATGGATAGAAAATGATGTGATATGAAAGACCAGAAATAAAAGATATGATCAAGAAGAATCAGAAAATGAGCACAGTTGACCAACTAGTCCATAAATGCTAAAAAGGAGAGTTCTCTCCATATGCAAAGTGCAAAACTAATCTAACATGACCCTAAAAATGCAAGCTACTATGAAAGTGGTTGATTTGCAAGGTCACAACGCTTATAGACATCTAATTATCATCATCGAGCGTTATTGGTAGCGTCGTAAGATCATACAATGCACACTAGCATAACTATGTGGATATGAGTATGATCTTTATCAGATAGAAATGTGGAAATCTCACCTAGGCATCAAAGACATATAGGTCAAGATGACTAATGTAATGAGATCACCTAAATTTGATATGGCGAGATTATGCTTGTATCAGGACACATGAAAGTCAGGATAGCTAAAAGCATGCACTCGCAAAACAGTCAAGGATAATACCTCGTCAATCCATAGGGTCAAGTAAGACCAGCATAAATGCTCATGACAATTAGGACCAACAAAATATACCCACAAGTAGATAAAGAAAGAAAACATGTTCTCATACCCTCAGTCTTCTAGCTATGCATCATCGAAAACTTCTCAGGGAGAGACCACTCATCAAAGAAATCCTCATAAATAGCACACAAAGAAAAATAAAGTCAACATATCTCAACAAGTTGATTGTTTAAGTGTGTGTGTGTTGGTCATAGAGTCAAACTCTGAGTATCATATCTGCAAATGAGAAATATCACGTCATACGAGACTATTTGGGTAAGACATCTGATAAGTGTTAAGAAACACTCGACGCAAGGGTAGTGTTGAAAAACACTGTTTGGGGTGGTGTTGAAAAACACCTGTTGTGAAATGCCCCAAGAGACAAACGCACCTAAAGGACCAATGCTAACAGTTATGCCCCCTAGACAAAGACAAAGACCAATTCCAAACTAAGCCAAATAAGGTCAAGGTATGATGGAGAAAGGGTCAGTGTCGAGGATGCATGCTAACAAATAGGAGTGCAAAGGCCTCAAGTAGCACCTGTTTCCAGGTTTTCACCACTTGGAATCTTTTTTTATTTTTTTATTTTTTTGGATTTTTGCTACCAAGGCGCCTATTGCTAGGTTTTCACCAAGGCACTTTTTCTATTTTTTTTGATTTTTTGAATATTTTGATTTTTTTGTAGTTTTTTCAGGACTTTTTATGCTTTGTAGGATTTTTTCAGCATCATATATGAATTTTTTTGGAATTTTTTCAGGACCAATAAGATATGTACAAAAGATGCCCCTAGACAAAATAGGCATCAAACTCACAAGCAAGATCACATCGTGTATTCCCAATGTCTAGTAAGGTGAGGGACAAGATGGATTAGCAAGCTGGTGACTGAAATGGAGGGAAGAAATCCTCAAGGTCAAACTCCTCAAGAGTACCCAAGCTAGGGAAAAATTATTGTCATGCAAAGCACATTTGGATAAGCAATGAAAGGCCAGCATGGGATAAGCCTCAAAAGTGTAATGCAAAAGAAGGAAAGGATGCAGTCCAAAGGAGTAGACATGTCAAGAGGCTTCATAGCATCATGTTTTACTCTTTTTTTTTTTTTTTATTAGATCAAGACCAGAGGGGAAAAGGATAGCGAAAGGCTAAAATGAATGAAGGAAAATGAATATGAAGGCTAAGCATGAATGGAATGAAAATAAGATCATCGTAAGATAGCTCACAAAATAGCCAAATGTTCATGTATAGATCAACATTGTCAAGATCAAAGAGAGAAGATGGAATGGATGAAATATGTAGAAGAACTACGCATGATGCCTGATTGCCAGGTTTTCATCATGGTACTTATCCAAGGTGCCACAAGGGAGTGGTTTTCACCATAGGATGAATTTATTTCTCTTTACTTTTGCTACCAAGGTGCCTGTTTCCAAGTTTTCACCATGGCACATTTTCAATTTTTTTGCTATTTTTTGAATTTTTGAATTTTTTTTTATTTTTTTGGAAGAAGGCAAGCTTTTTAGATAATGCTCATTGAAAGGATAAACCATGATATGCTCAAAGATGCTAAAGGGGAAAGGAAGATGCAGAAGGAATAGGCAAATGAGGAAAAATGATAGAAGGTAGAAGGATAATGAATGAAATGATTGTGAAAAGGTAGATGGAAAGAAAGGTAAGATCAACGTCAATACACACCTTGAAGGGTGAGAGAAAAAATGGAGGAAATGTAAATCATATTCTAGTCCAAATGCAAACCATATTCTGGTTCATTATTGCTATGTGACTCCTTGAAGAGAGGATTGGTGTGCTTGTTATAATTCTCAAATGTGAATGGAGGAATACGAGAAGGAATATGGAAAATGTTTAGCAGAGGTTGTGGTTCAGGCGCATGGAATGAAAGAATGTTTTTGGAAGAAGATGAAGTGGAAGTCTTTGGAAGCTTGAATGTCAATTTCACTTTTTGTTCAACATGAGACTCTTTCAAGAGAGATTTTGGAATCCATATAGCCTTAGGCTTTTCATTTCCTTTTGATAATTTAGAGAGAATATCTTCAATGATGGATTTTGGAACCCATACTTGTCTTGTAGTTTTCTTCTTAGATATCTCTTTCGACTTTATGCCCCCATGTCGACTAGAGGAGACATGGTGATCTTCTTTTTTTGATGGATTCTTGTATTGCTTCTTTTTCTTGTTTTGAACATTCAACTTACTTCCAAAAGACTTGGGACTTGTGGAAGAAGAAGGAGGATATGACCAGTTTAGATGGGTGGGTGGATGAAAGGGATTCAAGGATATGCATCTATGTTGATCTTGAGGAAAGATAGTAGATGGAGGGACGTAAGGACCCAAGATGGATGATGAATTAGGATAATTAGGAGGGGAAAGTGAAGAGACATAAGGACCCAAAATGGAAGGAAGACGTGAAGCCCTTAGTATTGGTGGAGGAGGTCCAAGGATGGATGTGGAAGATGCAAAAGGATAATCAATAAGTTCATCAGCATCTATATCACAACCAAGGATATCAGCATCTTTAGAATGAGCATTAAGATTTTCAATAGGATCATGCACATCTTGAATAGGAGCACCTTCTTTGACAGGATTGTTCGTAGCTTGTGAAGACTTAGGAAGAGTAGAAAGCGGAAATGAACATGGAATGGTAGAACAAGAAGATGGAAGACTTTGATCTTGACAATGATTTTTGGGTAGCATAAGCGTATCAACTTTTTTTAGATTTTCAATAGGCTCAACATTGGAAGTAACAACACTATTTTTAATAACCTTAATGGAAGTATCATCTTTGGAAAGCGCAAGTGTAGTAAGGTTATTTTGATTATCAATAAGCTCAACGGTGTAAGTAGTAGCTTGATCTTGCTTAGAGGAAGAATTAAGACATGGTGGAGTGAATGGGGAAGGGTGTAAAGGATCAAAAGAACCATGAAACGGATAAGAGACATCATGAAAAGAATTGGATGACATGGAGGGTTCTTGATCTTGATCTTTCTTTATATTCTCTTCTTTATCATTTTTAGAGTCCTCTTGACATGGAGCCACTTCTAAGGACAAGGAAGCAGGTTGGGATTGTATAGAAGACTTTGGAAGAGATGGTGAAAGACTAGCTGAAATAGGCATTATAGCGGATGAAGGCTTAGGCTCTTTAGGTTCGACATTATTGAAAGTATTTGCAGCCAAGTGAAGGTTATCTTGAGTATCTTTAAGAGGTGGCCCTTGAGGATAACTATAGGGAACCGCATGGAAAGCATTATGATCTTTGTTGGATGAAGGATTTGTGAAAGATTTGGATGACTCGGAAGCTTTAGGAAGTGTGTGGGTATTGGAGGAAGTGGCGGATGGAAGGGAACCATCACAAGACAAAGGTTCAACATTAATATGATTTTTCTTGAGAGTGAGATCTTTATTTTTAGCATGAGAGTTTTTAGAGGAGAGATGCTCATAGTATCTACGTTTATAATCAGCACGAAAAGCTTTCTCTTCCTCAATAGAAGTAGATGTATCATATTGTTCACAACAAATATCATAATTTCTCTCAAAGTCAGAATCATATGGATCACCATCACAATCTATCCAATAGGATGACCCTTTAGTAAGCCTAAGCACACGACGAGGAGGACTCTTAGGAACATAGGTGCCATAAGTATTGCTACATTGTCCATCATCATATTCATCAAAGGTAGGTGTGTCACTCTTTGTGGAAGAGACATCATAAAGACTATCACATTGCTCTTTATGGTATGTCTTTTGAAGAGAAGTAAGACTCTTAGGAGAAGTAGAAGAAGAATGAGATTGTGAAGAAGGGGAAGGTGAAGACCTAATGGAAACAAAATACTTGGATAATGAGGAATTCAAATGATGTTTAGAAGAGTCATGATAAGATTTGGAAGATGAAGAATGTGAATAGTGTTTAGAAGAATCATGATAAGACTTAGAAGATGAGGAATGATGAGAAGATTTAGAAGATGAAGAATATTTGGAAGAAGAAGATCGTGATATGATCATGTTTATGATTCTAGCAAAAGCATCTGATTTAAACATCTTTTCTTTTATTTTTGCTATAAATTCATCACTCATGAGAATTTTGGAAGAACAACACTTTTCGAATATGTCAATGAGCTCAAGATCGTCTATTCTTAATAAAGGTTCCAAAACCAGATAGTCAAGATTCATGGTTATAGAAGAGGAAGAATCAATCATGGAAGAAATGAATAGATGAATAGAAGAAGGTAGACTAGATAATAAGAGGAAAAGAATCAAGAAGAAGAAGAAGAAGAAGAATTTCCCATGGGAGTAGAAGACTTTAGAAGAACATGGGAAATGGAGAAGAAAGAAGAAGACTAAGAGTCATCTTGTGCAATTGATACCATAACGTTCATTGAGATGTTGAGCAACATGACAACACCTAAGATCTAAGATCTGGACTGACCAAGGAAGACTGAAAATAGAAGACCCTTGATAATAGGATGACCTCACAAAATGTCAACACCAAACTAGGATAATCAAAGTTCTCTATTGTCCAAAGAGAAATGAAAAGATAGAAGAAGGGGCTTTACCAACACTGTCAAAGAGGTGCTTCAAATCAAAGGGTGACTACCCTTGCACTTTTGAACCAGGAGGTTGGGCTAGGCCAAAATATAATTGAAATTGAGATAAATGAAAATGATTTGGACAATAAAAGTACTAAAATTCTCCAAGAATGTGACTAACAATTCTAGAGATAATCTTTCTCACCAAGAATGGACAAATGCAATACTGATGTTGATTTTGACCAATTTGTGCAAAATTTTGAGTTTTTAAGGTCTAATTTCAAGTTTTCAAATATGAGGGTGAAAATGTCTGATTTCAATCACAATTTTAATAGCATTAGGACAAGTTTGCAAACAGTAGAGGATCAAACATGTCTTCAAACACTTGAAACAAGGGCAAAAGCAACCTTGCCAAGACAAACACTTATGATATCAAAATTGAAAAAGCACCCTATGAATGCTACCGATTGTTTGTATGTCAAGAACATTTACACTGGTATCACACAATCGAAGACACTTCAAGCAATATCTACCTACAAGAAAAGGCTCATTACTCATCAACTTAGCCCACAACTTGATGCCCCCTTGCCTCACACCAAGTGGTTGCCCACAAGAGATATTGGCTTTGTCATGGAAGTGTCAAACAACACAACCAAAGGGACACATATGGTGAGTATCTTGGGGTGATCCGGGTTATTCCACTTGGATCAATCCTTGCACTAAGAAGATAAGCGGCTAAAAGAAGGTGGCTTCTATCTAATGGTTCTTAATAAGGGTTTCCGTTCACAACACCCCTCTTGCTCCTCGTAAAGGACTAGGACCTCGCGGCCTCAAGAGTACCTTAAGCATTCTTGCTCAATGTTTTCCTCATGGTCACAATCCCACAAGTACTTACATCAAGCGAAGACAAGTGTTATGTCTACCAAGGTTTTGTGTCCTCGATAGCCTTGAGATTATAGTGAGTTGGAATCACTCGCCACCAAGGAAAATGATGACAAGGTTGTCCCCACTTGGGTCGTTCCTCTTGATTGCTCAAGAGCAGGCCCGCTAAAAGATTCCTAAACTAAACAAAAATAGATCAAATCTTGAGGTTCAAGGTTTTTGATTCACCACAAGGGTGAAGAGCATACTCCCCTATCTCAAGAATCTCTCCCAAACACACCAAGCAAAGAGTTCAATTACCCCCTTGCTTCCAAAACCTTAAGATGGGTCAAGATTTTCTGATTCACCTAAAGGTGAAGAGCATACTTCTCCTACCACCTCAAGATCCCTTTCACAAGGTATTAAGATTCCTAATACAATTAGTGAATGCCACACTTGAAAGGAAAACAAATAAACAAGCAAGAATTTTTCTTTTTGTTTTTATGCTTGGGCAACCCTACAAAAACCATTAGTAACCCTCTTTGACATGCATTCTTTTGACAAATTTCAAGTAATGAGAGCACCTACAACCACAACTTGTTAGACCAACAAGAGTTAGGAGAATCAAAATCTAAAATCTAGCAATGATTAATACATGAAAAATCAGATAATCTACAAAAATAACTGATCAAATGATAAAATCTGAAAATGAAACCATCATGGTTGGATTAGGCTCAGAAAAACCTTTCCAACGATATATCACACTTAAACTTTTGATACCATTTGCAAAATTTCAAAAAAAAATGGGCACCCGTTTTCCAGAGTGGCACGGATTTGAAAATGCTGGAAATTTCAGAAAATTTCAAAAAGATAGCTAAGAACCCGAAACTTGCAAGATACAAAATAGTTCACTGTTAGATCAGGCGATATACCTCAGACTTCACCAGTATCGTGCGATACTTCTTCCTATAGCCAGGCGATACTTTCCCAGTAGAGCGATACTTCGCACGATGCCAGGCGATACTTCGCCCGATGCCAGGCAATAGACTTCAATATAGGTGTGCGATACTTTTTCCATGCGAACTATCGCGCCAAGACAGGAAGTATATCGCGCGATATTTCTGAGAAGTGTCGCGCGATAATCTGAGACAGAAAACCAGAGACGCAGATTTTTCCGAAAATTAATCTGAAAATGACAAAAAATGCATCAAATGAAAGGACAAAGCTATCTACTCTGCCCCACAGTGGGCACCAGAAATGTACACACTAAAATATGCACTTCTATGAACCATTACATGCAAGGTTACTCAAGAGTGAGGCCTCACAAAGCGGCTCATAGCTCTCTATGCATGGAGTTGCAAGGGACTATGAGTTTTGCTCTCAGCTAGAGCTACAAGAAAGTGACCTTGCTAGTCAACCACACAATGAGAGATTCAAGTGAAGACAAGGGCAACAATGCCAATATCTCCAAGAATCTAAATGGAAATAAAATGCAAATGCAACTAGTATGAATGTGCAAGACTAATCTATCAAATGAAGTGCAAACTAAGCTATGAAAAGAAGTACAATAGATTCCAAGCCCCTAATTAAGCTATGTGAGATCTATTCTATTGCATAAAAAGGAAATCTAATCTATGATGCCATGAATGTAACTATGAAAGCAAAACTATTATGAAATGCAACTAAAAATGATGAAAGCAACAAGTCTTCAATGTCTTCAAAAGCTCCAAATGTACCTAGAAAACTTGCAGCATAACAATAGCATAAAAAATGGATATGCAAATGAAGGAGAGAGCTCTCCTTTTATAAGAAATGAGGAGAAATGAACCATGGAGATTAAGAGGCAAAAGATATTAATCAGCGGTGGAGCTTGAAAGAGGAGCAATCCATGTGCACAAGTATCCTCCAATGAGAGTGAAGTGTTGACTTTTGAGCCTCATGTGAGACAAAAAGTGCTTTTTCTCCTTTTTTATAAAATAGGAATAATACTTTATTTGTGCAACTTAGGATAAGAGGAAAGTGGGGCTTTTTTATTTAATTGAAAGGGGAGGAAATATTCCTTTTAAATAAATAAAGACTTAGGATAAATGGTTAGCCCAAGGATAAAAATCCAATATATGATCGAAATTAAGACTTGATCAAGAAATTGATATTGTTGAAAATATTGATTATTGATCAAAATGATTCAGGGTTGATAAATCAAATAAATGGGGCCCAAAGTCTAGGCGACCATTTTTGGGTGCATACATTTGCCCCTCTTTGACTAATGTGTGATCGATTTGGGAACACATGCAGTCAAAGAAGAATTGAAATGTGAGATCGATTTGGGATCACAAAACAACTCAGATATGAGGTCGATTCGGGATCACATCTGGACAAAACATAAACAAAAGCTTAGACCAACACCGTCGCTGCTAGGTGCAAATCAAGCTTTAGACAAAACTATCACCGTCGTTGCTAGGCAATAATCAATGTCTAAAAATGGGAGATAATAATCTCAAATTTTGAGCAAAAGCTCACAAAAGATGTCTGAATCAGGAAAATCAAGAGAATTAGGGATGGAAAAGGTGTGAAAATATATATACAAGTCAAAAATTTTGATATACCTCTTGTCTTCAATTCTGTAGCGATGGAAGGCTTGAAATGCAATCTATCAAGTTTGCCTTCAGGTTTTCAATCTCCTTATCACATGTAGTGTTAACTAAATCTGATACACTGAGTAGTGCACATAGCCCATAAGATTCTATCTCAACTGCTCTTAGGTTAGGATAAGAGAATTTTCCATATGATGTCTTTGAGGAAATATATTCTTCTAGTTGATTTTGTACATTATTGATTTTCAATGTCAAATGTTCTCTAAGTAGTGAAAATATCTTCAATTTCCTTTCTTTTTCATTCTCCAATAGACTTATCCCATCATGAATCTTTCTTATCTTCTTCTCAACATCTGTGATCTTTATGTTAGGATTTTATAATTCATTCACTGTGACCTGTAATTATGTCTCTTTGTTCTTCAACTTCTTTGTGATGTTTGAGATGTGATTGTGTGAAAGGGCACACTAACCATACAATATGTTTCCTCTTTCCAGACATTTCCTCAACTCCTTAATATAAATATCAAGGTTATCCAAATCATTTTTAACATTCTAAAAAGTTGTTTGAAATAACTGTGCATCATGAAGTATTTGTACCTTAACTGTTGCAATATCTGACAATGTAGTAAACTCATTATCAAAAGCTTTAATTACTTCCTTAGCCTTAGCTTGCGGATCAACTTCACTAATCAACGTAGATATAACATTATGTAGCTTATCAATTACCTCAAGTAGTGACCCCTCCAAACTTTTTACTTTCTTGTTCTTCCCAATGATTTTGTTTAAGGATGAGATCAGTTTCATTTGATCATTATCATCAACTTCTGTTCCCAAATTTGCTAAAACTGATTTAATAGGTGATTTTGATGAACTTGCTGGTGTATCCTTTTGTGGTGTGTCCAACTGTATGTGTTGTGGTACTATTTTTGTATGCTTCACTTCTTTCTCTTTTCTTTGTACCTCTCTATCTTTCTCCTTTATCAATTGGTGCTTCTTGTTCAGTTACAACATGCTTCAACTTAGGTAAGTTTAAAGTAACTTCTTGTTCAACTATCCTCCATTTCTTTTGTAGCTCTGCAACATCAATCTCTATTAATGTCTTTTCCAATGTCTCTCATTATTCTTCCTTTTCTTCTTCCTCATTCACCATACCTTCCAAATTGCCAAGATCCTCTCCTTGGTCCTCAAAAGGATCTTCTTCCTTATCAATGGTGATGTTTGTGCCTTCTACTTCCATAGTTTCATCATTAATTAGTATTGTTGGTGGAGTAACTGTAGTCTGCAATGTCTCTTCCATAGGTGATGCTTCCTTTGTTTGCGTAGCTGTTACTAAGATTGGGGTGTCCTATTCTGACTCACTTAGTATTTCTACTGGTACATATGTCATTACTCTTACAACTGCTTCCTTTGTTTCCTTGTTTATCTCCTCATAGTTTCCTCCCATAATCAGAATAGTTCTTCTTTTCTTCCTTAGATGTGTACCAAGACTCTTCATAATTTCCTTGAAATGCTCCTCATTCTTGACTTCACAAAGCTTTCTCACAAATCTGTCTCTAATACTTTTATCTTCTTCAATTGCTCTCTTGTTTCTATTTATAAATCTATGATATTGTTCATTTGGAATTTTATCTTTTATGTTTTCAAACTTCTTGTCTACAAGGATCATATGTCTGACAACTACATTTTCAAGATTTATCTTTTCAAAGTTATTGTACATCTAATAGTACTTGTTCAACTTAGTAAAATCTTGATCATTGATTATTAAACGGTTAACTCTCTATTCTGGGCTTCCATTGCTTTTTCTTGCTGCTTCCTACCTCTTCTTCTACTTGTGTCCAACTTTGCACTTAACCTCTCATTCTCTTAGTAGGTGTGGATTCCTCTTCTTGTACTCTTTTCCTTTCCACAAGAGTGAAAATGGTTTTCTATCTCTTTCTCGATCCACTATCCATTTCTTTGACTCTCTTAGTAGGTGTAGTGGTGGAAGTAAATCTTGTTGACTTTCTTGTAACTGTTTCTGGTGGTTTAGCACATGATATGATCATCTCACTTGCCTTTGTAATGTCCTCATCAATATTCTGAATAACTGGTGCAAAGGTTGCTTTGGTTGCCAATGGTGGTACTGCTAATACTTTCCTTCAACCAATATCTCTCATTGCTGATGTTTTTTGTTTGGCTATATTAAATTCATCTTCTATCATTCTTGTTTCTTTTATAATCTTCTTTATTACCGTGTCCACTCTTTCCTTTGTTGTCTTCTGTAATTGGGTCTGATATGTTGTGCTTGATATTTCTTCAGATGTTCTAAATCTAGGACTCTTTGAATCTAATCTAGATTTGAGAATTCTTCTTGCATAACCTTCAATAGCTTCTTCTAATACTTCATAATCAAGTCGATCTATGAATTCAAATCTAGGTTCCATTTCTTTTATATAATTAAAATCCATGTCAACTAGAAAGCATAAATCATTCTTGTACTTCTCAACCATAGAGGGTGGAATTCTTGATATTTTTCTCATTTCATTCTGGAATGTCTTAATAACTAGTGTTGCACTTTCATTAACTTTATCAATAGGATGTCTTAGATATACTTTGTTTATTCTTTCCATAGTGCATCTCTCATCATTCCAATCTACTCCAATTGTGTAGGGAGATCTTCTTAAAAGATGGAAAAATATGTAAGTTATCAAGGATGAAAATATGAATTGAGAGTTTCTTTTTTTCTTAATCTTCTCAAGGTTTACAATAAGTTGTATTCTCATAATTTCACACATATCAACTTAAACTTTCTCAATGCACATTAAGTAGGTTTCTTGTACCATTCCTGTTGCTATGTCATCTTCTCTAGAACTAGCACATAGTTTAGTAGCCATTATCTTACAAATATATCTCACATCATTTTGTTCAATCTTACTTATCACAATTCCTCTTCCATTGTATGTAGACTTGGTGTTTTCTATAACCATTTTCTTCACATTTTTCTCATCCAGTGGAATTACACCTTGGTTGGAAAAACATGTTACTTCATGAATTAAATTTGTTGTGATTTCTATCACTCTATCATCTAACCAAAATTTCCCATCATGAATTCTCCTCAGTATGATCTTGTTCCACTCTTCATTCTGAAACTCATAATGAAACATATGCTTCACAATATCTAATTGGCCTAAATGACTGTAACCTTCTTTATAAGTCATTTCCTGATTGTAAAGTTTAGCATACTCCTCAGTTATACTATTATCTCCTATAGTCTCAATCTTGCATTTTAAACAACCTTTTATATCTTCCAAATGTAAAACTTTGTCTGGTGTAGATGACAAAACCAAACTAGGGTCATTCTCTATAGGTTTGACTGGCTCCCTTCTCACCTTAGGTCTAGGGGTATTCTTAATATTGTGAACTAGGGTTGCATCCATAATTATACTAAAAGTAGTAGCTTCAATAGTAAGCTCTTAGTGAAAATACCTCAATGTCACAATTTAGGGCTTCTTGCGTCGATCTAATGAAATCTATCTTCAAATGCTTCAAACTACTTTCAATATTCTTTGGCTCACACTCTAAAACCCTTGTAATCTCATGAATGATTGAATGTTGTCCAATAATCATCTTTTACTCATTAAATCCTTCAAAACATTATCATCGCATTAATTGCATAAGGGTTTTCATGCCAAAAAGTCATCTCTGTCTGTCAGTGAATTTCTTTCACTTATTACGCTTTCATACATTCTCAAAATATTATGCGCTCTTAACCATAGCTTCTTTACATCATTCAATATCACATATTAACTTCGCAAGGCTTTCTTCAAATTATGCTGAATCCTATGTTGTTCTGATGCTTATTCTGACATTTAATTGATGAAATTTGATGCTTAATCAGTTTGAGATGGGTTTAGAACTGATTTCAACTTACTTTCAAATGCTTCACCTGACTGACTTCCTGATATAGTGGATGCACTTGTTAGATCTGTAGCTTTGAAAAATATAACTTCTTCCATGTTATTGCTCTTTCCTTTCTAACTATTGTTGTTACCCATATTTCTTCTAGTGTAGTTCATATTTCTTCTAGGATTAGGATTCCCCATATTTCTCATTCTGTAATATCTTGTTGTGTGTCCCATGTTGTTACAAATATGACAAACTATGACATTGTTTCCATATCTTGGTCCTAATTCACTGATCTGTGATCTACAATTTCTAGCAATATGTCCAAAATTGTTGCATCTATAACACATAACTCCATTTCTTATATTGTTTGTTGCTCCAATAGGTCTTTTATCTATAGGGTTAGCACCTCTAAACATTCTACTATTATCTTTATTACTAGATCTAGGTTTTTTACAATCAATAGCTCTATGACCAAACCATGACAATTATAATAATAACTAGTGATAGGTTTAAATTACTTACCTGTACAATCTATTTTCATGTGTCCAAATGAATTGCATGCATAACATTGACCTTTGAATTCATTTTGCACTTCTTTATGTGATTCAACTTTCTTAGGCTACTTAGGTACATCTTTATACTGATTAGACTCAGTTTTGTTTTGTTTTTTCTTCTTCCTTGTTCTCAGGTTATTGAATTGTGAGATCTGGTTCTTTACATTCTTCAGTCTTCTTTGAGAATTTTTCTTAAAGATATCCAAGACTAGTTTTATCATAAGAAGGTCTCTGAAAATAAATCTGTTCATCAATCATTTCACTACTGGAGTACAATTTCTCAAGATGTTACTTAGATTGAGTTAGTTCTCCTTTCACAATAGTATTATACTTCTCAAGTTCATCATACTACAACTTTGTAGTCTCAAGCTTGGATGTTACTTTGGTAAGATTAGACCTTAGATCTACATTTTTAGATTTTAGATCTGATTTAATTTTACTATTATCATCTTTCAATTTTAACTTTAGATCTACAATTTTTAGTTCATTCTTTAGGATTTCATTCTCCTTTTTCAGTTTTGAAACTTCATCATTATCCTTGATCTAATTTAAAAGCTCTTTCTTTGATGTAAGATCTTCCATCTTGTCTTTTAATTTCTCAATGTAGTCTTTTGCACTTTCACATTTATTCTTCAGAGTATCTCTTTCTTCAGTAAGAATATCAATTTGCTGAAGAGATTCTTCTAGATTTTTCTGCAACTGATCCATATCCATAGAGATCTTAACAAAGCTGTTAGGCCTTCTCTAAGTAACTGTGCTCTAATACCAATTTTTAGAAATAGGAAATACTAAGAGGGGGGGTGAATCAATATTTCACAAACTTTTGCCCAAGTATAGATATTATTAATTAACTTGTAACTTGCATCAGAAACTAAACTGAAAAAACTAAATAGAAAACACAACCATAAAACAATAGAAATCATAACACCATATTTTTTATCGAGGAAACCCTGGCCAAGGGAAAACCCCAGTGGGGATGGTACCCACAAATGATCCACTAATCAAAAGTATCTTGTGAAAGATATTGAACCTGTTAGGAGTCTATTACATCTGTATAGTGTCTCAATCCTTGTTAGAAGAGTTATGCCTTGTTAGAAGCCTCAACCCTATTAGGAGTTGGTATTACAAAATATGAATGTATGCAGTATGAGACCACTACCCAAACATGCAATGTACAATGATAATCTTCAATACAAAAGATAGTATACAAAAACCTTTTACTGTTATTGACTACCTTCAATATTCTAATCTAACTTTTAAGCTTTTCACAAAACTTGTTATCAACTCACACTACTCTAATCATACATCAGATTTCGTATAATACAACATTATACATAAATACCATAACACTCTACAACTTCACACAATAAGTTTCTTTCCTTTATACAAGCTATTACAAACATAGCTTTCCAGTCAGCTTACACGTTTCAAAACATAACATTACTTCTTGTTGACTCAGGGTTAACATCTAAGATATTGTCCCTAATTAGTTAAGTTGTCATTTTGATAAACAATATAATCCCTTAACCCAAAATACTCATTTACTTGTCCCTGCTTTGTTCTGTCGGCTCAACATTGTTTCTGTAAAACATTAATAACTCTATTCATACATACCGTGTAGTCTTGCACTCTTAGCTGTAGCTTCTACATACTTCATACAATCTGTACTCAAGTTCTCTTATGCTGGAAATACTTCTGTGAACCTCGTTGATCAAAATAGCCTTTGTGCTGACAGATAAATACTGTTATACTTAAACAATTTTCTTAAGTTATCATCCAAAACTTTATCCTTGAATCATGTTGTTTTAATGCTGAATATATGCTGCCATAATGACAACATCATGATATCCTACTTAGTCAAATTGCCAACATTAATATATATATATATATATATATATATATATATATATATATATATATATATATATATATATATATATATATATATATATATATATATATATATATATATATATATATATATATATATATATATATATATATATATATATATATATATTCATTCATAATGATAAATATTGTCATCAACATATAACTATCGATTATCATTTATGAATCGATGAATATCGATTGGCAAATAATATGTATTGTTAACGGCCGATTAGTATCGGTTTAATATATACCAAAATACTATCGATTTACACTGTTGTGTAATACCAAAAGTATTATCGTACATATGTTATGTGATGTCGATTCATATCGATTTAATTATTGTTAACTGCAATCACCATATTTGTTATAAAGAGTCACACCAATGATAAGATGTGACTCATTAATGAGTCATGGCTTATCATTTACGTGACTCATAACATTTGATCAATATATATGCAAAGCAATCATTGACTGAAACATATTGAAATCGAACATAGTGTATTCAGAAATCTACATACAAAAGAATTTAAAATAGAAGTTTGTACATTCACAATATATTCATAAAGTAATAAAAGAGATACAAAAGCTATAATTTATCATTTGAATAGAAGTTTGAATTGCATTTACAATATATCAATGGATACATTCTTATTAATGTTTGTAGTTGTTCCTGATTTAAACAAGCCAACTATTTACATGTAGGATCTACTTTCATTTTAAACAACTTAGTGTATAGGAATTCAATAGGAAACTTTGCAAGTATTTTTTGAATAAACAAATTTTATGTTAACATCATATTGAAGATTTTTATAAGTTCTTTTTTATTGAAATAAATTTTATTACATAATATCATATGGAATGTCTTTATTCTCAATCAATGATACATAAGCTATTAGTGTCAACCATTCTACCAAGCATTAAAAAACTGTTTATAAGATTTTTAAACATTCTGAATTTCTTATAAAATAGAATAAATTTATTAAAATTTGATATACAATAATAATTGAATCTATAAAACTAATACTAATCATAAAAAATTCAATCAAATATATATCTTTATTTCATTATCTTATAAAATTTGTAAGGTTTAAAATTTATATATTTCTATTTGTTTAGTTAATTTAAATTATTATATCTATATTTTATGAATAAAATTGATATAAAATATGTCTAAAAATATCAAATTAATTTTTTTAGCATTCATAAAGAAAAATTAAAAATAATAATTTATAATGAAAGGAAAGTAGTCATTTTAATCTTATTCTTTTTGTTTTTATGACAAGGTTAAGAATTGTGCTATCATTATACACTTATAATGTGATTAAATAAATAAATAATATTTTTATTTGACTTAAATTGTTCTTAATTTAAACTATATTTTTCTAGTTATTGTTTTAACTAAAAAGGTTATAGATTTTTTGAAGAATATTTTTTTAGATATTCTTAATTAAATTTAATGTTTTCTAGATCATGTGGAAAAGCAATATTTCCTTCTAATGAATTATGATATAATTTTAGCTAAATTGAACTTAATTGAACTAATGATAGAATACAAATGATTGAATATCTTAAGGAAGAGTTTGACAACTGATTGGATACTTCAAAGACAATGATTGATGATCTTTGAGATACTAAGGTATATGTGACACATTAAATCAGTTATTATATTGTCATTGATGTCAACTATTTTTGGTTGTACATATCATGATAGTTACAAACATCTGAAGAAGGAAATAATGATGAAGGAATCATATATTTTACATGAAGATGAGATGTATGAGAAAGATATGAATATGGTATTCACTGGGTAACTTATTGATGAGTCTATGACATTATGTTAGTGATATGATTGTATTACATAATTCTGTTATAGATTGAAGATCAAGAATGAACAAGTTTATGTGGTTGGTAAATAAAAAACTTAATATACACCGAGCATGTGTAGTGTATACCGTGTATAGTGTTAACCAAGTTAGAAGTCACCAACACATCACATTATTGACTGAGTGAAAGAAATAAATGAAACATATGACTACTGACTAAAGATGATGAGTTGAACAAATATGGATGATTCTGAGGTTAAAGATAAAGTTTTTTATGATGATCAAATGGATGATAAAATTCAAGGATGATCAAATGATGGAGAATGAAACATGTTACAAACACAAGTTCTGAGGAAGGTTAAAGCGACAAAATCAACAACGAAGATTAATAGGCAAAATCTATGGTTGGAAATAAAATGATTTCTTATGTCTATAAAAGGAGACAAGATATTCATTTATTTCTAGAATGCACGTGATAAGATTGCATTCATGTGAAGCTAGTCAAATAGGTTGAAGACAAAACTGAGCAAATCTGCAGATAACACCGAGCATTAGAGAAAGGAATTAATTGAGCAGAACAGAGTTGGAGGATACAAAGGAATTGAATTGAGTATATTGGCTAGAGGTATTTAGAGCTTAGCATAGATATGAAAATATGCAAAAGAAAGTTATATTTGAATCAGATCATTTATTATCATATTCTAACCATTGCTATAGATAAATCTCTTAACTGAGCTCACTTCAGAAGAGTGAAATTATTTTTGGGTTACCGGTTCCATGTGGTTTTTTCCCTAATAGGGTTTCCACATTAAAAATCAAAGTGTTATATGTGTATGGATGTGATGAATTTTTATTTTTATTTACACATTATAATTACTGGTTTGATCGGTATATGCACTAGATAATTTACTGGTATTTGGTAAATGAACAGAAAGACACAATTAAAGTTTTACCAAGTTGATTAAATTGATTTGAAAGAATTGTTTTATACATTAGGGAGTATTTGGAACTATAGGATAATTGGACTTAATTGATTCACGCCCCCTCTTAGATATCTAACAATTGGTATTAGAGCTAGAGTACTTAAAGGAAAAGTTTGAAGGACTTAAGTAAAAGATCACAAGATGTATAAGAGAGAGGTGCCAAAGCTGAACAAAGAAAAATTTTTAACATGGAAAAACAAGATAAAGTTATATCTATTAGGGATTGGAGATTCTAAATTGTACTACTTGCAAAATGAGTTTATCTTACCCACTGGTCCTTTGACTGTCAATCAGATGAAAGAAAGACATGAACACAATGCTATGATGATTGAGATTTCTTCTTCTTTATCAGATGCTCAATTTGAAGACATTAAGACATGTACAATTGCAAAATAGATGTGGGACAAACGTTCACTAGTTCATGGAGGAGATGTGAATGTGCTAAGGGATAAAGCTGAAAGGCTAAGAGGAAAGTTTGATGACATGAAGATGAAAGAAGATGAAAACATCACTAAGTAAAAAAAATGAGTCAAGGAGGTTGTGAATGCTATCCAAGGAGCAGGTGGAACTATTGATGAAGATAATGTGGTAAGTAAAATTCTCAGAGCCTTGTTACCTGCCTATGCTATTAGAGTCTCTGCAATTCATGAAATGAGAGCAGCTCCTGGTAATTATATTTCACCTGATAGTCTAATCAGTAGATTGACTACATTTGAGATGAATAATTATGACAATAGTATTGTACCTATAGTTGATTTTATATTTATGTCATCTCTGAAAATTGGAAAATCAAGTAGCAGACATAAGATAAGAAATGAAAGTGATAGTGAAAGTGAAGAAGATGACTTTGATGAACTTGAAGCATTAATGACTAGAAGATTACAAAAAGGCGAAGGAAGATATATAGGTAAACTACCTTTGGTATGTTTTAAATGCAAAGAGATTGGTCATATGTTGCAAGATGTCCTGACAGGAAAGAAGATGAGAAATCAAGTGAAAGATCTAATGAAAGGAAGAATGATAGAAGAAATCATTGAAATCACAGAGGCAACCAACAATATGGAAATGGAGATAATTGAGACTAAAAAGATAAAGGCAAGGCATGTTACCTAGTTGAAGATGAAGATGATGACACCGACACCAAGACTAATGAAGACATAGAAGTGGTATTTGTGGCTTTGAAAGAAGACTCTAAAGAAGAAGAAAGGTATGTTGAAACAACACTTATTTCTAAAGTTACAAAGAATAATACTTGAATTATTGATAGTGGCTGTATACATCATATGACTGGTGATGCAAAGAAATTTGAATACCTTGAACATTATAATGGTAGATCTGTGAAAATGAAAAATGAGACACCTTGTCTAGTAAAAAGAAAAGGAGCTATATTGTTGAATAATACGACAAGATGTGAAAATGCATGTTGGGTAAAAAGACTTAATTATAATATGTTGAGTGTAGGAAAAATAAATAATATAGGTCATTGAGTTGCATTTGAGAATAGAAAGGTGAAAATCTATGATGAGACTGGAAAGTTGGTCGGTACTAGTGAGCAATCAAAAGGTAACTTATTCTATCTTGACAATGCTGAAACTTCTTGTTTATTGGCTAAAAATAAAGATGTATAGTTATGGAACAAGAGGTTATGTCATGTGAACTTTGACAACATGGTTAGGATCAGTAAGAAAAGAAAAGTTAGAGGTTTACCGAGCATATCTGAACTTGGCCATGTAATGTGCAAACAATGTCAAATAGGCAAGATGTCAAAGTCTAGTTTTAAGAGAAAACACTACTCATCTAATGCTATTTTGGAGTTAGTTCATACTGACTTGCATGGTCTAATGAGAACTCAGAGTTATTATGGAGACAAATATTTTATCATGTTTGTTGATGATTTCTCTAAAATGATGACTACCATGTTCTTAAAAGAAAAATCTAAAGTTTTCAAAAATTTTAAATGGTTTAAAGATAAAGTGGAAAAAGAAAGTGGTAAGGAACTAAAATACTTAAGGTTAGATAAAGGTGGTGAATTTATTTTTGACGATTTCACTAATTTTTTTAATGAGCGTGGAATTAAGAGATATGTATCTACACCGAGAACACCCCAGCAGAATGAGATTGCTGAAAGAGGAAATAGATCAATTGTTGATTGTGCTAGAACACTAATGATTGAGAAAGATGTTGCACATATGTATTGGAGAGAAGCTATTAGTATGATTGTTTACACATTGAACCGAGTTCAAATGAAGAAAGAATAAAAAAAGACACCTTATGAATTATGGTATGGTTACACACCTAATTTGAGTTATTTTGGAATATTTGGAAGTAGATGTTACATTTTGAAAGATGATAGAAATAGGAAATTTGATTCAAAAGGTGATGAAGGAATATTTCTAGGATACTCTACTAAAAACAAATCTTACAAATATTTGAACAAGGATACTAACAAGATGATTGAAAGTGCAAATGTGAGAGTTGATGAGTTTGTAGAAAAGAATGACGAAGAAATCCAAAAGGAACTTAAAGACTATGGTAGATTTGTTTACATTGAAGAACTTGAAACTCTACTTGAGCAATAGTCTGGTGTTACTGAGCAACATGGTAATGCTACCGAGCAACAATCTTTACAAACCGAGAATCAACAAACGATTACTAATGAAAATGTTGATCATGCACCAAGTGGAAAACACATTGAAGAACAAATATTTGAACCTATAATTGCAAGATATGTGAGGAGACACCATCCACAAGATTAGATAATTGGAGATAAAAGAGCTAGAATGATGACATGAAGTAAGTTGAGAAACAACACATGTTTAGTTTGTGAATTTGAGCCTAAAACTATTAGAGATGCATTGGAAATGATGAATGGATTAAGGAAATGAATGAAGAGATTGAGAAAATATAGAAAAATAAGACATGGACATTGGTACTGAGACCTAAAGACAAGAAGGGAATTGGAACCAAATAGATATTCAGAAAAAAATTCAACGAGAATGGAGATGTCACAAGAAACAAAGCAAGACTAGTATGCAAAGGTTATGCACAAGAAGAAGGAATTGACTATGGAGAAAATTTTACACCTGTTGTTAGACTTTAAGGAATAAGAATACTACTTGCATATGCTGCTTAGAATTTAAAGCTTCTCAGATGGATATTAAATCTACATTTTTGAATGGGATACTTGAGGAAGAGGTATACATTGAACAACCTAAAGATTTTGATTATCCGAATCAAAGGAATATGGTATGTAAGTTTCAAAAAGCATTATATGGACTGAAATAAGCACCGAGAGTATGGTATGAAAGTCTGCATTCCTATCTCATTAGTATTGGATTTTGAAGAACAAGTGACAACAATAATTTATATTTGAAAAGTGAAACTGATGACAAAATTCTTATCACTGAAATATTTGTTGATGATACCATATTTGGAGGACATGATAACTTATGCAAATCTTTTGCTGATGAAATGAGGAAAGAATTTGAAATGTCGATGTTTGGTGAGATCCAATTTTTTCTTGGATTACAAATATTACAATAGAAGGAAGGCATATACATCACACAATCAAAATACATCAAAGAAGTATTGAAGACATTCAATATGGAAGATTCAAAACCAGTCGGTACACCTATGGTCACTAGATGAAAACTAACAAAGGATGACAAGTCAACCGAGTAAATCAAACCTTGTATAGATCAATGATTGAAAAATTGATGTATGTTGTGCATAGTAGACCAGATATTGCACATGCGGTTGGAATTGTAGCTAGATTCTCTACTAATCCTAAAGAATCATACATGACTAGTGTGAAAAGAATTTTGAGATACTTGAAGAAAACTAAAAAAATATGGTTTGTGGTATAAGAAAGAAGACAATTTTGAACTGAAAGTTTACACATGTGGATTGGGCTAGAAACATTGATGATATAAAAAGAACTACTAGCGGAACATTCTTTTTGGGAGAAAGATTAGTTACTTGGATAAGTAAGAAATAAGGATGCATTTCTTAGTCCAATGTAGAAGAAGAATATGTTGCTGCTACTGCTAATTGTTCAACTATTGCATGGATAAAACAATTATTGGAAGATATGAATGAGGAGATCACCAATCCAGTGATAATATATTGTGATAATACAAGTGAAATTAATATTTCTAAGAATCCAATGATGCATGCAAAGACAAAGCATATTTCTATTAAATATCACTACTTGAGGGAACAAGTTTAAGAAAAGAAAGTCATATTGGAGTATGTGAAATCACAAGAGCAACTTGATGATATATTTACTAAACCTTACCAAAGGACACATTTGAATACTTGAGGAGTAGACTAGGGGTCCATCCCTTGTCTAATAGTCACTAAGGTGATATGAGGTTGCATCAACCTGTACTTTATCAAAATATCTAATGATGTTGATGCATGATGTTCACACTTTAAATTTCTTAAAGTTGTTAAAGATGGAAGACAAGCTAAAATTGCATATCAGTACATGCAAGGTACTATAGTCTAAACCGAACAATAGAGATATTGATTTGGCTATTAAAGAGATGATTATTTTATTTTTGGCATTGTTGTCAAAGGGAGAGAGATATGATGAAGGGTGCTGCCCTTAATACCAAAAACACATAATAGAAACAGAGAAACAACAACAATTTGCAAGAACAAAAAAATGAGCTTCTTATTATCTCCACAAGTGTGGAATTACAAATTTTAGAATTACAATATGCAAAGCCACATGGGAATTTTTCCTTACAATATTATGTAGGACAAAGCCTCAAATCACTACTCAGAATTGCCCTAGAAAACACTACAAGCCTTCCTTATATAGGCAATTTTCCACCGCTCGAGAAGGTTCTAGAATTTTAGCCATTAAGGCCGACCTCCCATAGAATTATTTTATTTTATTTTTATTTTTACATTAGGGTTGGCTCAAAATAATTAAAATTTTTAGTTTTAGGTAGCCCAACTTCTGGAGGCCATAAATTTTTAACTATAGCTCTGTTTGGCTATTATAACCACTTTTCAAAAATGGCAAGACCTAATCTACAATGTCTAACTTGCATGAGCTCAAATCAGTGAAGGTTAGATCATGATCTGGAGCCTCTAAGGCCTTCAAAATTGAGCTCAAAGATTTTGTACCCAAAAACCTCAATAACTTCATTGATACGGATGATATGGAAATAAAACTCAACTGGTAGACTGATATGACTAAGATGAACATCCACATGTGAAATTAGAACATCCTGAGCTTGTATGACTAGCTTACTAAAAATAGTAAGTTTCTATAAATAGCAACTCTGCATAGGATATTGCTTATTGAAAAGAAACCAAAAATATTTTTGGACGATGCAAGATTTCCTTTACACCCAAGATGCTCCTACATCAGAGACACAAGGTAATTTGAGAAGTGACCTTGTCACATCTCAGGTGTGTAGAGGAAAACCAAGATGGTTAACCTCCTCCCTTGTTGGCCATGATGAATCTTCTATAGGTCATCCTTTCCATTTGACCATATATTCTTCATATGTCCTATTCCTTGTGCTTCCACCAACATGACTATCCAGTATATCCTTGATCTCCTTAGTAGCTGAAGTAGTTGCTGGAATAGTCCACTATGCTTCAGTGATTCCATCTTCAACAGTCCATGATACTCTGTCAGATCTAAAATGTTAAATACTAGTGAAATATTCATCTTAGTAGGCAATTCTACCGCATAGGCATTTCCTGAATCATGCTTCTTCAGTATCTTACAAGGCCCAAACTTCTTCATTTTCAACTTAATATATGTACCTACTGGAAATCATTCCTTCCACAAATGAACAATGACTTCATCCTCAACCTAAAATTCCTTATGCCTCCTTTTCTCATTTTCCTTATCCTTAGATTGTGTATTCATCTTGGTAATGTACTTCCTCACCTCCTCATAAATGTTCTTTAAATGCTCTGCAAAATCCTTAGCATTAGCACTGCTTATCTCTCCTTTTTCTATCTTCCTCAACTCATGCATTTTTGGGACTACTTTCATATACAATATGAAATGGTGATTTACCAGTGCTACTATTGATAAAATTATTATATGCAAATTCCGCCTGTGGTAAAATCAAATCCCATCCTGTTGGCTTATCTCCAGCCAAACATCTCTGTAAATTCCTTAAAATCCTATTCACCACCTCTATCTGTCTAGAAGCCCGTGGATGATGTGATGAACTAAACTTCAAATTAGTCTTTAACTTCTTCCATAATGTATGCCATAAATATCCAACAAACTTAGTGTCTCGATCTAAACTTATGCCCTTTGGCAGACCATGTAGTCTCACCACTTCTTTGAAAAACAATTCTGCCACATGAACAACATCATTTGTCTTCTTGTAGGGAATGAAATGTGCCATCTTTGAAAATCTATCAACTACCACAAAAATTGAATCATGTCCTCATTGAGTACTTGGTAAACCCAAAAACAAAGTCCATACTAATATCCTCCCAAGTCTTCTTTGGTACATGTAATGGCTAATACAACCCTGTATTCTTCTTTGCTCCCTTTTCCATTTGATATACTCTGCAACTCTTTACAAACTTCTTGACATCTTTATGCAACTGTGGCTAGTAATAATTCTCACTAATCAAAGCAAGGGTTTTATCTCGACCAAAATGTCCAGCCAATCCTCCACTATGTTTCTCCTTGATGAGATTCTCCCTTATAGAACTTTTTGGAATGCACAACTAACTTCCTCTAAATAGCATCCCATCCTAGATGATGAAATCCAACCACTTTGTTCTATCTAGAGTAATAGGTTATGTACAAGCTTTCCAAGCTTCCCCAAAATCAGGATCCTCTGGATACAAAATCTTGAGTTCCTTGAACCCAACCACCTCAATCTACATCTTTGTCAGCAAAAGTTGTGTCTTGCTAAGAGAATCTGCAACCTTGTAAGACTTCTCACTCCTGTGTTTTAAAAAAAAATGTGTAACTTTGCAAAAACTTAATCCATTTCAAATGCCTTTTTTCAACTTTCCTTGACTATTCAAATAAAGCAAAGCTTGATGATCAGTATACAAAACAAACTCCTTAGGAAGAAGATAGTGTCTCCACTTCTTCAATGCTTGAACTATAGCATAAAATTCATGATCATAAACATAATATTTCCTCTTGACATCATTTAACTTCTCACTGAAATAAGCAACAGGTTTACCTTCTCGACTCAAAACAGCTCCTATTGCAGTACCACTAGTATCACAATCTACTTGGAACACCTTATTAAAATTTGGAAGTGCTAAAATAGGTTGTTCTGTAACTTTTTGTTTTAACAATTTAAAACTCTTATCTGCCCCTATAGTCCACTTAAACTATTTCTTATCTCCTCTCATTATTTCACTCAAGGGGCCACAAATATTGCTAAAACTCTTGATAAACTTTTTGTAAAATCTAGCCAAACCATGAAAAGATCTTATCTCAGTAACACTCCTTGGAGTAGGCCATTCAATGATAGCCTTCACTTTTTATGGATCCATTTTTAGACCTTCTATTGAAACTACAAATGCCAGATACACCAACTACTTCATAAAACTGCACTTCTTCAAATTAATCAACAATTTTTCTTCCCTTAACTTCTCAAACACCATACGAATATGCATCATATGCTCCTCCAATTTCTTGCTAAAGATCCAAATATCATCTAGGTAAATAATGACTAACTTACCCAGAACTTATTACAAAACCTCATTCATGAGCCGCATGAAAGTTCTCGGTGCATTGGTTAGCCCAAAAGGCATGAATAACCACTCATACAATCCTTCCTTTGTCTTGAACGCAATCTTCCATTCATCTCCTCCTCTGATCCAAATATGATGATATCCACTCTTTAGATCTATCTTTGAGAAATACACAACTCCACTCAAATAGTTCATAATATCATCCATTCACGATAATAGAAACATGTACTTTATTGTGATCTTGTTTATAGCCCTAGAATCTGTACACATCCTCCATTCTCCATTCTTCTTTGGTACTAATAGTATTGGTACAACACATGGAATTAGACTCTCTCAAATCAATCCCTTCTGCAACAACTCATGTACTTGTATGTTCAACTCTTCACTTTCTGTTGGTGTCATTTTGTGTGCTACCTTATTTGGAAAACTAGCTCCTGGGATCAAGTCCATCTGATGACTGATCTTTCTTATTGGTGTTAATTCATCAAGCACATTATCAGACACAATATTCTTACACCTCATACCCTCTAGGAACTTTCTTCCATCAAAAAAAATTATTCTTGCATTACTACATACCTTTTCTTCTGTGTCCTTCAATGGTGTTAGCTTATGTCGCGCTCCATCCTTTGTCAGGGAATATGTATTCACATGACCATCATGTACATCACACCTTGTCAAACTATCATGGCCTACCCAACAACATATGAAATGTATCCATAGGTATGATATTGCATAGTACCTCATCATGGTATTCTCCAATCTCAAACTTCACTAGGCACTATTCATTGACCATGACCTTGTGGTCATCCTACACCCAAGTGATCCGGTATGGATGTGGGTGTTTCTGCCTCTTGAGCTTTAACTTTGTGACCATATCTTTTGACACAAAATTGTCAGTGCTTCCACTATCAATAATCACATCACAACACTTATCCTCACAGTTGCGTCTAGTACGAAACAAGCTCCTCCTTTTCTTAGGTTCATTCCCACCACTCAGTAGGACTCTTCTGTTAATTAGGGCTTCTCCTCTTTCAACATCTTTAGAATGTGATGATTTGGATTCTTCATCCACATGTGCAAATCTAGCCTAGCCTTTAGTTCTCCTATCTATCCTTCCTTGACATTGAAGATATTCAAATGCCTTATGAGCTTCTTGTCTATAGTAGAAACATGTTCCACGAAAGCCTACTCTTTCCGATCCTTTCCCTCTTCCTCTTCCTCTCCAATCTCTATTATTCTGATTGAAATTATTTCCCCTCTAATTTTGACTACTACTAGCCTCATCCTTCTTTTTCTGATCTTCATTTCGGCCTTCAAAAGATCACCTGCTAGATCTTCCACCATGAACTCTTCCACTTTGCCTTCTATCAAATTTCTTGTTCAACTTTTCCTCTACTTTTAGAGAAAAATGGTATGCCTCTTCAATATTGTTCATTCAGACCAAGTTCAACTCCTCCTGAATGCTTTGCCTCAACCCATTAAGGTAACATGCAACTTTTTCCTTGTTAGCTTTTGTATGACCTATTTTGACGAGGATTTGATAGAACTCCTCTGTATACTCTTGAACAGATCTCTATGCTTTCTTCAAACCTTGCATTTTCTTTAGTAGATCAATCTCATAATCAACATGAATGAATTGTCACTTTAATTTATCTACCATCCGATCTCATCTTATGATTTTCTCCTTTCCTCTTCTATTTTCACTCCAATTGAATCTCCTGCCACCAGTTCTTCGCATGACCCTTCAATCTAGCCTTCACAAACTTGACCCTATCAGGATCCTCAATATCTTCATACTTGAAATATTTTTCTAATTCATTGATCCATTCATTCAACTCTTTTGGGTTAACATTTCTTGAAAATGTAGGAACCTCAATCTTAGGTCTTTTCCCAATCTTAGAAAGGGCTTGGAAAAGCCTTTCTTCCTCTTTGTTCAAAATTTTGCCTTCTCCTTCCTGATCAAAATTTCTTTGTTCTTCGGCTTCATCCTCACTTTCCTCTCTTACAAAAAGATTCATGCCTCTAAGAATCTCTTCTTATAATGCTCATACTTGTCTCTGGAGGGATATTACCTCAGATGACACACCACTAGCTCTTCCGCTACATTCCCTTCATGGAGGCATTTTTTTGCTTATCGCTGAAACCCTAAACCATGGTCCTGGTGCAAATTGCCTCATAGTCGGTGATCTTTCTACACACTCAAGAAATTGTTCTCTAATACCACTTAATGAAGGGTGCTCTCCTTAATACCATAAACATATAATAGAACCAGAGAAACAACAACAATTTGCAAGAACACAAAATGAACTTATTATCTCCACAAAGGTGGAATTACAAATTTCAAAAATTACAATATGCAAAGCCACATGGGCATTTTTCCTTACAATATGCTATAGGAAAAAGCCTCAAATCACTACTCAGAACTACCCTAGAAAATACTACAGGCCTTCCTTATATAGGCAATTTTCCACCACCCAAGAAGGTTCTAGAATTTTAGCCATTAAGGTCGACTACCCTTAGAATTATTTTATTTTATTTTTATTTTTACATTAGGGTCGGCTCAAAATAATTACAAATTTTATTTTTAGGTAGCGCAACTTTCAGAGGCCATAACCTTTTAACCGTAGCCCTGTTTGGTTATTATAACCACTTTTTCAGGAATGGCAAGACCTGATCTACAATTCTTGACTTGCGCAAGCTCCAATCAACCAGGGTTTGATTATGATCCGGAGCCTCTAAGGCCTACAAAATTGAGCTAAAAGATTTTTTACCCAAAAAAATCAATAACTTCACTGATACATATGATATGGCAATGAAACTCAATTGAAAGATTGATATGACTAAGATGAACCTCCACATATGAAACTAGAACATTCCGAGCTCTTATGACCAAATTACTAAAAATAGTAAGTTTTCATAAATAGCAGCTCTGGACAAGATAGCCCTTATTGAAAAGAAACCAGTAATATTTTTGGGTGATGCAAGATTTCCCCTACACCCAGGATGCTCCTACATCAAGATAACATGAAGTATTCAGAAAAATCTAAAGGGAGAGAGATTGCATGAAGTAAGGGATAGAGAATGAAAGAGAGATATTAGTTAGAACTAAAGCTAACCAAAAAGGAGAGTATTGATGTTATGTAGTGATTAAACATATTAAATGCACAAGATGATGAGAGCTTACTAAGTTACAACATTTTCATACAGAGTTGTAGAACAAATGTTTGGTATTTTATGACATATTTCATATTGTGTTGCCATCAATGCCAAAGGGAGAGATTGATAGACTACAATTGATTGAATATCTTAGGGAATAGTTTGACAACTAATTGGATTTTTCAAAGACAATTATTGATGATCACTGAGCTACTAAGGCATATGTGACACATTAAATCAGTTATTATATTGTCATTGATGTCAACTAGTTTTGATTGTACTTATCATGATAGTTACAAACATTTGAAGAAGGAAATAATGACGAAGGAATGAGATATTTTACATGAAGATGAGATGTATGAGAAAGATATGAATATGGTATTCATTGGGTAACTTATTGATGAGTCTATGACATTATGTTAGTGATTTGATTGTATTACATAATTCTATTATGGATTGAAGATCAAGAATGAACAAGTTATGTGGTCGGTAAATGAAGAACTTAGTATACATCGAGAAAGTGTAGTGCATATCAAGTATAATGTTAACCTAGTTAGAAGTCACCGAAACATTATGGTATTGACCGATTGAAAGAAATAAATGAAACATATGACTACTGACTAAAGATGATGAGCTGGACAAATATGGATGATTATGAGGTTAAAGATAAAGTTTTTTATGATGATCAAATGGCTGAAAAAATTCAAGGATGATCAGATGATGGAGAATGAAACACGTTACAGACACAAGTTTTGAGGAAGGTTAAAGAGGCAAAATCAACGGTGAACATTAACAGGCAAAATCTATGGCTGGAAATAAAACTATTTATTATGTCTATAACAAGAGACAAGAGATTCATAATTATTTATGGAATGCACGTGAGAAGATTGCATTCATGTGAAGCTGGTCAAATAGGTTGAAGACAAAACTGAGAAAATCTATAGACAACACCGAGCGTCAGAGAAAGGAATTAATCGAGAAAAACAGAGTTGGAGGATACAAAGGAATTGAATTGAGTATATTGGCCAGAGGTATTTAGAGCTTAGCATAGATCTGAAAATGTGCAAAAGAAAGTTGTATTTGAATCAGATCATTTACTATTGTATTCTAACCATTGCTACAAATAAATCTCTTAACTGAGCTCACTTCAAAAGAGTGAAATTATTTTTTGGTTACTGATCATAGGTGGTTTTCCCATAACAGGGTTTCCACGTTAAAAATTAAAGTGTTAAATGTGTATAGATGTGATGAATTTTTATTTTTCTTTACACATTACAATTATTGGTTTGATCGGTATATGCAATAGATAATTTACTAGTATTCGGTAAATGAACAAAAAGGAACAATTCAAGTTTTATTGAGTTGCTTAAATTGATTTGAAAGAATTTTTTTATACATCAGGGAGTGTTAATGTTTCATAGATCATGTGGAAAAGAAATGTTTCCTTCTAATATATTATGATCTAATTTTAGCTAAATTGAACTTAATTAAACTAGCTAAGAATGAGATCTAAATAATTGAGATCAAGAAAAAGATAGTTGGTGATAAAATAAAGGTTGCAGTTCAATTGATTGAACACAATTGGTAAGAATGATGATATATAATATAAAGTTGTCAACTGATGTTCAAACCTCAAAGGTGTATCAGACTAAATTTGACTCCTAAAAAACTTTGATATGTAAGATAGTGATACAAAATTGTCTGTTTCCACATCCTATCATGTCTAAGATTGAACTTTAGTGGAATTTCCACTAAATGTAGCTAATGTTTATCTAGGCTTAAATTTTTTATCATTGCATGTTTTCTAATTTCATTTGGTCTCTTTTTATGAGGTCCCAAAGGATTTGTTTGAAAGTGGAGTTGTTCGTGGTGGCTAACAAGTACACACCTCATTCTATGACTTGTGGGACTTTAAAAAAAAAACATGTGAAATAATATGTTTGTCCAAGATGTTGACTGAAAATTCTTCATAAACAGTAAAACTAGTATGACTTCACAATGGGCCCCATAAAGGTTCTAACTCAAAGCATGATTGTTTGATATTTGAAAAGACATGTTGGAAGCTCAGGGAATTTTTGGAAGAATATAGAATGTTACAACTTGAGCCATTCGATCAATCCGATGTGGACCTCATCCAGCGACTCATAGAGATCAGAAGTTGCCTTGAATGTTCTTGGTTGTCATACACCTTGCAAATCAACTCTCAAGTCTACACCACTATGGATATCTATAATATAGATGAATGCACAAATAAATTCTCAAATTTGTTTACAACTCATTACAAGGCACGCACACACACATTTGAAAATGGTTGAAGATCAAATTCATTTGTTTAAAGATGGAATGATAATTTTTTGAGTTTACAAATGGCTTAGTGTAATATGGGATTATCATGTAGTCCATGTAGCAATGCAATAACTTAAGAGTAATATGAGACTATTACATACTTCATTCAAGGGGTACTTAATTATGCTACAAATAAGGTGTACAAATATAAGAATAAAAGTTGTCTACTATTAGACTAGCTCAAATGATCTTAAAAGAGAAGACATACTTTCCTAGAGATTTTGTGCCATTTGTCACTACCCACAAAGGGGTAAAATTAGAAGTAATAATAGGACATCTCCATCATCCTATATATAGTATCAATGTACTATTTTGAGAGCTCAGACTATTCTCTACACAAAATGACACAACTAAAAAAATACAAATCTGCATATAACACAAAGT